>MDKH01182390.1:0-21165 GCA_005239495.1 Nicotiana undulata | reverse complement strand
GGGGGGACCAAAATTTTGGAGGAGGAGTAAAAAAATGGGGGAAGAAGAATGGGATTCGTCTGGAGGAAGACGATGGATTTTAAATTGGACGTATAGCGCCCATATACACGGCGCTATACATAAAAGTTATGTATAGCGCCGTGTATATGGGCGCTATACCCTGACATGTGCAGCTTTATGTATAACGCCCAAGTACAAGGCGCTATACATTAACGGTGTTAATGTATAGCGCCATGTACTTGGGCGTTATACATACTCCGGTTCCTTTTTTTTTTCCACTTATTTTCGTTCTTTTTGTTTATTTTTGTAATATTTTGGTTTCCGACTCCTTTGAATTACTCCCTCCGGTCCAAAATAAGTGATTTTTTGTCAGTTTTCACTCAGATTAAGAAATTCACCTTTTAGCAATGAAATTGACCATATTAACCTTTACTATCCCATATAAATACTCTTAACACATACTCCAACACTATTTACTCCAAGGGCAATATAGAAAAATAAGATTAATTCATTCTTGAAATCTGAAAAAATCACTTATTTTAAACCACAAGAAAAAGGCTAAAAAATTACTTATTTTGGACCGGAGGGAATACCAAATTAATGAGTTTTGATATCAGATGTCCAAAACCAAATAAATAATAAAGGTTACTGTAAAATTGGTCTGTTAAGTTCATATAGTTTACTGATACAGATCTGGTTCTTTTGGGACAATGAATCTTGAATTTGGTTTGCAATGAGGAAATTGTCGTGGGCCTTCCAAAATAGAATTTATTAGATAACTGTTACAGTAAGAAGTGTCAAATTAATACTCCTTCCTGCTTAGCTTAGTGTCACGAACTTTTAGACTGGTGGGTAAAATGCAGCGGCTGTTGTAAGGGTGTCACACGAGTCCCCCTTTAAAAATTGAAATGAAGGTAAATTTACACAAGATTATATATATGTATATACTAATTATCAAATTGACTAATCTACATGTAGGCCAGTCCATGGGCTCGTGATCCGCCAAACTTGGCCAATTTGTCCATACAAAGATGGGCCTGAACCATAAGTGAATCCAAGAAAAAGGTTTGGACAAAAACTTTCCACTAATAGATATGTAGAGCACTTAAAACCCAATTCATGAATACAGTAACATTTCTAGGCATGAAACGGTGGATTACAGCTAGACAGATTTTTGTATTCGACTGTATTCACGACGTGAAACAGGGGATTATAGCTAGACAAATTATTGTATTCGACTGTATTCGAATGTATTCACGATATGAATTTGTGAATACAGTAACGTAAATAGCGCAATACATGGTCTATTCAACTGTTTTAAACGAAAAGTGATCAATTAACATAATAAACTCCTATAATAACTCAACAAACTCAATTATAACACACAACATTTGTATTTCTAGTTATAAAAAAGATTCTCAACCGAAAAACACTCAAAAAATATATCAATCTTCAGAGAAAATATGCTGAATACTCTCCCAGGCGATAAATACAACAAAAAATAGAGCAATATGAATACGTATATACATCTGAATACATAAATTATTTTAAATAAAAAAATATATGAATACATTCATGGAATACATCGAAATAGTGAACACAACGAAATACACGGAATACAGCGAGATACATTGAAATACAATGAAAAAAAAGATAATGAATACAATGAAATACATGGAAATACAACGAGATACATTGAAATTGATTGAAATATATTAACAGAAAATTCAAGTTGCTCAGCCCCCAACTCCGTCGTCTTTGTTCAAGAACAACCCTAATGTCGTCTCGTTGAAGTATCATCAGTATCCAGTCCTCGCTCGCCGTCACCGTTGTCTCTGGTTGCCGACGATAAGCACGTAATTACCGGCGAAATAACTGAGGTTTTTGTTGATCCGATATGTTGCGTCAGAGAATGAGATTGGGAGGACGAGGGCGGCGGTATCAATGAATAACGACCACGGTCGAATGGTGACGGTGGCAATTGCTCCAGCGTCCGACGGAGGAGAAGACATCGGGAAGTAGAGAGAGAGGGAGAATAGATACGGGGTAGGGGATAGGAGAAATTTGAGGGGATACGAGAAATTTGAAGGGAGAGAGAAAATTAATACAAAGCTTATTTTATGGCTTAAGGGTAGGAGGTGACCATAAATAGATATTTGGCTATAAAAAAATCAAAAGGTAGCTATGGAATATAATTTTTTAAAAGGGTGTTTATTTAAAATAAATAAGGTATCAACCTTTGCTATATGAGGTAACTAATCCAATTTTATTCAAACATGCAAAACCAAGAGGTGATAAAAAGGAAGAGCCTGTTAGAACTGATTTTAATGATGAAAATAATATATATGTTGTATGTGTAGGTACTCCTGAAACGTGCTCAAGATTGAAGGGACAAATCAAATAAGATCGCTGATTGCATCCAAGATTGAAGGAATCAATGATGAGTGACGGAATAAATTAAGGCTAGATTGAAGAGATCAATCAATCAAAGATATCGAGAATCTGAAGGAAAATCATTCATGCGGCTAAATTTGGAAAGAGCAAGATTTTAGGAAGATATTCTGCGCCATCAAAGGGAGTCACCAGCGCATCGTCATCAACCATAGCCGTTGCGGAATAAACTTATTCTTGGACAAAATCAATTTCTTTCCAAGGATCAAATCTCTTGGGTTGGAAAATCTCTTCAGCAATCAAGCTTTTTCAAAGTATTTAAACCCATTCTTGTACCTTAGAAGATATACTTTGACCGAACCAATTACCCTCTCTTTATTCTACTACATACAAACATTGTAGCTCCTCTAACATCTGCTGTGTAACAAGTTAGAGAAGAAAGAGAGAAAACCACCGGTGATGCATTGCATCAAAGAGAAACAAGTGTCATTGAAACTAAGCCATCAGTGTAAAGTACACCACCATTGTATACTCGAGAACTACATTCACTGAAAGAGAACGAACTAGTATAAAATTCCGGTGTCTTTCATTCCTGAAATTTACTTCTGCTTTTATATTCTGTTGCTTTATTATCTCGCTATCATAACTAGTGTACTACTTGCAAAACTAGTCAACTAATAAGGAATAAAATTAAAAATAGTCAATTCACTCCCCGACTTGCACTTTCAATTGGTATCAGAGTGTTGTTTAGACTTCAATACTACACAATATCACAAGTTAATTGTGCAGTACCCAATTTTCGAGTGCTGTCTAATAAGAAGAACCTGGTTCTTCATAGTCTACTACTTACTCCTGTTTGCGGAATAATTAAGCAGTAATAGTAAAGACATAGGTATTTTTACGTGGAAAACACCTGGCTCAAAAGGTGAAAAAACCACGACCTACTCCTCAGTAGGATTTGCTCAAACTCTTCACTAAAACTCTGAGCCAAAACGGACTTACAAAATAAACTCTTTTGTAATCCTAGGACTAACTCTAATCCTCTTTGTATCAACTAGCCTCTAGCTAATTTCTACAGATTTCAAGCTAACTCTAACTTGATCAATTTGTACCTATTACAATTGCTTCTATGAAAGCTGATAAGATACAATATTTAAACTCCTACTACAATCAACTAGACTCAATATACAAACAATGAAACTGTTTCTTCTAGTTGAACTGTAGCCTTTGTATCGCACAACAATTCTGCTTGCAAAACCTCTGGAACTTTTGCTTCAAAACGTGATTCACTTTAGCACTTGTGCGTCACCTTTTTCAGCAGTAATACATTGATTATTTATAGAGTTCGTTTGTTGAGTCCATGATACAATTCTGATCCAACTCTTCCTTGGTAGACGAGTTTGATTGTAACTCAACTTCCTTCCTCTATTTCTGTCCTAGCTGAAATCAACTTCTGTCTTCTCTATCAATTTGCAACCTTTTCATATTAGGAGACATTCTCTTAGTTGTTGATACTTAGCAATCACTGATATCCCCTAGACTTGTACGATTCGTGATCCAACTGCTTCATTCAGATATGTATGCTATGATGGACCTGGTTTAACTTGACACCTTTTGTCAATCTTCAAAACCCATTCAGTGACATGGGCCAACACAGAGCTTGGCTCATATTTTATTTACTTTGCTTAACAACGTGTGAGAAAATATTATGGCAAACCAAGTCATTGTTGAGCACTTTTCCAGGAAGGAACATCACAAGTGAGGCCACGATACTTCAACGACCAACACTTCTCTCATTGGAAAGTGCGTATGGAAATTTACGCAAAATCCTATGATGTTAAGGTATGGAGAGTCATCAAAAAGGGAAACTATCCACTACTTGCTGCTGCTCAACCCCGTGTTGATCCTGAAGATATTGATGTATACATTGAAGAACAAATGATGGTTGTGCAAGTTAATGCAAAAGCAAGGAATCTGCTTTACAATGCTATAAGTGGTGAAGAATATGAGAAGATCTCCAGCTGTGACACGACCAAGGAAATGTGGGATAAACTCGAAGTTACTTATGAAGGAACGAGCAAGGTGAAAGAAACCCATATCAATATGTTGGTTCATGACTACAAACTTTTCCAGATGAATGAAAGAGAATCCATTGAAGAAATGTTTGCTAGATTTAGAAAAATCATAAGTGATCTAAAAGCATTTGGCAAACCATACTCAAGTGGTGATCAAGTTAGGAAAATTCTGAGAAGTCTACCTACCACTTGGAAGACAAAGGTCGCCACTCTTGAATCTCAAGATCTGAACAAAATGTCATATGATGAACTTCGAGGAGAACTCATAGCTTTTGAAAAAACTCATCTAAAAAAAACTACTCAAGAAGAGAAGAAGAAGACTGTAGCTTTCAAAGCTACAATAGATAGAACAGAAAGTGACATTGATGATGACCCTGAAGCTATTAAAGAAGAAATTGCTCTAGTATCAATAAACATGGACGGACTAATGAGAAGATACAGAAACACCAAGAAGGGTAGGTTTCCATCCAGATGAACCACACAATATAGTGAACAAGACAAAAATGATGGCAAATGTTATGAATGTGGAAGATTTGGACATGTTCAAGTTGAATGTCCTGAGCTTAAGAGAAAAGTCTCCAAAGGATTCAACAAGAACAAATCATTCGGAAACTGGAGTGATGAAGACAGCTCAGAACATGAGGAAATAGCCAACTTATGTTTTATGACGATCTTAGAAAACGATATGAAGAAGATCTCTGGATGCTGGACAGATGAGGACGATTCAGATGATGGTGAAAAAGACAAAAATGAAAATTTGTTTCATGGCACGAGGTGAAACAAGTGAGGTAAGACCCTATAACTGTGAAAGATGTAATGAATTGCAGGATATTCTTGATCTTACACTAAAAGAATCACAAAAACTGTTTGCTGAAATAAAAAGACTCAATAGAGAAGTCAGAGACTGGAAACTTAAACTTGAAGTATGCGAGATAGAGCAAGATGTACTTCAAGATGAGTATGATGGATTACTTGTGCAGCTTAACCGCATGCGCAAATCCACCAGTCACAGTTCCACCAGGTCCAGTCAGACGTCTTACAAGTCAACTAAAGAAGGACTAGACGGAACAGAGTCCACCAGTTCTAACTCAAGTGGGAACTCCAAAATTGGATCAAGTCCCAAATGTCACTACTGTAATAAGAGTGGACAAAAATATTCTTTTTTTTGTTTTCGTAAATCAAATATGTCAGGAAGGGTTTGGAGATCCAAGAATAATCCTGAATCTAATAATGCTAACCAAAAAGGACCCAAGAAAACTTGGGTACCAAAGGAAAGATAACAATCATGTTTTGCAGGAACACCACAGAAGAAGTCGCATAGGAAATTGGTATTTGGTTCCAGTCACATGACAGGTGACAAGAATCTGTTTAAAGAAGTTACAAAAATTGATGGAGGAAATGTAAAATTTGGCGATGATTCAAAAGGGAAGATAGTTGGCACCGGAACAGTTCCTTTCAACAACAATTGCGATATCACTAAAGTCTATCTCGTGGATGGGATTAACTACAATATACTAAGTATAAGTCAACTAAGCGACTCAGGATATGCGGTAAAATTTAAGAATACAGGCTGTGCCATTGAGGACGAAACAGGTAAAACAATCCTCCCAGGTAAGAGGTATGGAAATGTTTATATTCTTGATGGTTTTGAAAGTATAGATGGTCATATTTTCTTAAATTCTATTTCTGATGATCCCTGGATATGGCATAAGAAACTTTGCCATACAAGCATGCATTTGATAGAAAAACTTTCCAAACGTGAATTAGTTATTGGCTTACCCAAACTGAATTTTTCTAGAAATCATGTGTGTGATGCATGTCAAATTCCTAAGCAAACCAGAAATTCTTTCAAAACCAAAGATATTGTATCTACTTCAAAGCCTTTACAATTACTTCATATGGATTTATTTGAACCTACTAGAACTTCCAACATTGGAGGTAAAAGATATGCTTTTGTCATTGTTGATGATTACTCACATTTTACTTGGGTGATTTTTCTATCTCAGAAGGATGAAACCTTGAAATTTTTTGATATTTTCTGTAAAAAGGTTGAAAGAGAATATTACTACTGTGCAAAGTGATCATGGAGGGAAATTTGAAAGTCGATCATTTGAAGAATTCTGCAATGATCAAGGATATACTCACAACTTCTCTGCACCAAGATCACCTCAACAAAACAGAGTGGTTGAACGGAAAAACAGGACCCTACAGGATATGGCCAGAACCATGCTACTAGAACATTCACTGCCAAATCACTTCTGGGCAGAAGGTGTAAGTACTGCTTGTCACATTCTGAATCGATGCCTCATTAGACCAATCCGTAAGAAAACTCCATATGAACTATGGAAAGGTATACGACCAAACATAAGTTATTTTCACCCTTTTGGGACTAAGTGTTTTATTCACAACAATGGTAAGGACAATCTTGGAAAATTTGATCCAAGAAGTGATGAAAGTATTTTTCTAGGTTACTCTTTGAATAATAGATCTTTTAGAGTTTATAATAAGCGCACTTTGTGCGTAGAAGAATCAGTACATGCTGTTTTTGATGAGAATAACACTCGGGCCGAGAAAGAATTCACTGCAGGTGATGATGAGCAAATACATAAATATCAAGAGACAAGCAAACCTCAAGAGTCAACTAGCAAACCTGCAAATATGGAAGAGTCGACTAATGTGATCAACAATAGTCAACCAGAAGTGCCAAAAGAGTCGGCTGCTCCCGTTGTTCGTCCAAATGAATGGAGGAGTGAACCAAAGTATCCCAAAAAATTCATCATAGAGATCCAAACGAAGAAATGAAAACAAGAGGAGCTCTGAAGAAGAAAGCAAACATAGCTTTGATATCCCAGATTGAGCCGAAGAAAATAGAAGAAGCTCTGAAAGATTCAAGCTGGGTGAAAGCAATGTAGGAAGAACTAGATCAATTTGACAAAAATCAAGTGTGGAAACTGATACCCAAACCAGCAAATGCTCTAGTTATAGGAACAAAATGGGTTTTTAGAAACAAGCTGAATGAAGATGGAAAAGTTGTCATAAACAAAGCTAGACTAGTCGCTCAAGGGTACTCACAACAAGAAGGAGTCGACTATGACGAAACATTTGCTCCACTAGCATGACTGGAATCTATAAGAATTCGTCTTGCATATGCATCTTTCAAAAGATTCAAACTGTTCCAGATGGATGTTAAAGTGAGTTTCTAAATGGGTTCATCGAAGAAGAAGTTTATGTGAAACAACCTCCTGTATTTGAAGACTCAAAATTTTCCTACCACGTGTTTAAACTGACCAAATCTCTATACGGGCTATAACAAGCTCCACGAGCATGGTACGAATGACTCAGCTCATTTCTCATTTATAATGGTTTCACATGAGGTAAAGTAGATACTACTTTGTTCATTAAAAGATCATCTGAAGGTAATCTCATTATTCAAGTCTATGTTGATGATATTATCTTTGGTAATACTAATCCTCTTCTATGCAAGGAATTCTCTGATGTTATGCAAAGCGAGTTTGAAATGAGTATGATGGGAGAATTAACGTTCTTTCTTGGACTACAAATTCAACAATATGAAGAAGGGACATTCATATGCCAAACCAAGTACACCAAGGAACTGATTTAGAAGTTTGGTATGGAAAATGCAAAAGCCATCAGCACTGCTATGAGTCCCTCAACAAATCTTGATAAAGATGAACATGGAACCTTTGTTGATGAAACTATGTATCGAGGAATGATTGGCTCTCTTCTTTATTTAACTGCTAGTCGACCAGATATCATGTTTAGTGTGTGTAAATGTGCCAGGTTCCAGTTAGCTCCAAAAGAATCCCATCTGACAGCAGTCAAAAGAATTATTCGATACCTTATTGGAAATGCTTCTTATGGATTATGGTACCCTCACTCTAACACCTTCAGTTTAGAAGGTTTTTCAAATGCTGATCTTGCAGGTGACAAGGAAGACAGAAAAAGTACCAGTGGAACATGCCAATTACTTGGCAAAGCTTTGATATCTTGGAACAATAAGAAACAAGGACCAGTCGCACTATCCACGACTGAGGCTGAATATATTGCTATTGGGCAGTGTTGTGCACAACTACTTTGGATGTCTCATCAACTTGGTGACTATGAACTATTCTTTAAACCTATACCAATTTTCTGTGATAATTCTAGTGCTATTTGTCTCTAAAAAAATCTTGTACATCATTCTAGAGCAAAGCATATAGATATCAAGCATCATTTCATTAGAGGCCATGTTCTTAAAGGAAATATAGAAATATCGTTTGTTGGAACAATGATCAATTAGCTGATATTTTCACTAAGCCCCTATTAGAAGAAAGATTTTGCTTATTAAGAGAACTTCTTGGCATAATGTGCATTAGCCATAAAAAGTAGGACCAATGTGTCATTTACTGAACTATGCATGCCTAATGTTTTATTTCTTTTATTAATCATTACTTGCGCCTTAGATTTCCCTCTCTTTTCCTCTCTTTTCACATCAGTTGCAGAGTTCAAAGAAGGAAATCAAATCATCGCGTCCCCTCAACTGACACCCTTTCCTTTTCTGCACTCAATTGTCAGAAAACCCCTTTTTAATGCTAAAGTCTCTTTTCAATCCCCTTCATCCTCTTCGTGTGGAAACCCTTCTCAGAAATCCTCTCAACCAGAAATCTTCTTCAATGGCCAAACATCCTAAGAACCCCTCTGCCTCTACTAGAAAAAGCACTCGCTCTAGAGCCAAAACCCCTTCTCAACCTCCTGAACACGTAAACCTAGGGTTCGAACACTCTGAAGGTTTTGCCTCTTCTCAGGCTGACCTATCTGACCATTCTCAACCCCTAGGAGAAAAGCCTTAGGAAAACGACCTATGGAAGAAACCCCTGTTTCGTTCACTCCAAAGAAATCCAAAATCGATCTATCTAGTACCCTAGAGTCTGATCTAAACTTCTGGGACTCTACAAATAGGGATTTCTTTATCACCTTGAAAGACAAGCCTATTGCTCATAGGAGGGTATTCAATCTTGATGACATGAAAGCCCTAAACTCTATGGTAAAATATCTCTTCGTCTATCAAGGATGGTCTAAGTTCTTTTCTGTTCCTCCGCCCAAAGTCTATGAACCCCTGGTAAGAATGTTCTATGTAAATCTTCGCTCTAGTAAGCCTGATAGGTTGGATTCCTTAGTGCTAGGCAAGCATATTGTTCTTGATTGTGCCTAAATTGATTCAATTTTTCAGTGCAAGTTCTCTGGTTTTCCTATGCTTTTCAAAAACTCTTGGCCTAATGATTTTGAAATTTCCTTTGATCAAGCTAAAAAGTGCATTGCTGAATGTCCCTATGATTCCCTCCCTAACCAGTTAGGTCCTAGTGACGTAAGTTTCGAAACCCGTGTTCTAGACCATATTTTTTCCACCTCTTTACTACCTCGTACCGGTTTCTTCTCCACTTTCTCTCTAAGGGACACCTTTTTAGTTTACCGTCTTGTGACTAAACTCAAAATCAAGCTGTCCTCCTGGGTTATTAATTTTATGATTGAGAGTGCCGAAGACCCCACCAGTCTACCTTATGGCATGGCCATTACCCACATTCTGGAAGCCCATAATATTTCTATCTCTGAATATCACTCTATCCCGGTCTCAAAATCTTATAATTCCAAAACTTTTGTGAGTATGGGTTATATGTATATGAAGGGATCATGGGTTAAGAAACAAGAGAGTGAAGTCAAGCATGCTCCGACCGATTCAAAATCCAAACCTTCTGCTTCCTTTCCAAGCCAAAGTGATCCTGACATTTCAGAAAAACTCCATGCCATTGTCACTCAACTATCTGAAATCAAGGATCTTCTCTCTGCCACTCAGTCCACTGTTGGTGAAATTCATACCATCTCTAAGGAGACAGGGTCTGATGTATCCAAAATTCGAGTTGCAGTTCTCAGGGTAAGGGAAAATGTCGTCAAGGCATTCAAGGAGATTCATGACAGGTTTGATGGAATGAGTATTTCAGCCACTGCCAGCTTTGATCAGATGAAAGAGGTGATCTGCAATACTCTTACATATTTTCTGCGCCGTTAATGTGGAAGTTTAAGATATTTTTTTTGTTTGGTATGATATGTTTGGACTGGATGCCCAGTCGATGGATGATTTTTTTTGCCTAACTATATCTCTGCAAATATTTTTATGCTATCAATCATGTTTTGGCTTGTATTCCCTCTTTGCTGATGTCAAAAAGGGGGAGAAAATGATATATGTAATAATACAGGTGCAATACAGAACAAGTCGACTAAAGTATAGGTTAGCACTTACTGAGGGGGAGTCATGAAGAATAAGTCGACTACAACACCTTACTGAGGGGGAGCCATGAAGTCATGGATCCTGCGGAAGCAGTCGACTACCAGAGTCTAGTAGCAGTCGACTACCAGAGCCTCTTACTGAGGGGGGTTAAAATACAGGAAAGTCAAATGATATTTATACTTATATGATTCACATTGAATCCGAACCAGTATAAAATTTCGGTGTCTTTAATTCCTGAAATTTACTTCTGCTTTTATGTTCTGTTGCTTTATTATCTCACTATCATAACTAGTCGACTACTTGCAAAACTAGTCAACTAATAAGGAATAAAATTAAAAATAGTCAATTCACCCCCTCTTGCACTTTCAGGGCCTTTATCACATTCAGTCACAGTGCACAAATGTCTATAATTTAAAAAGAATGACAAATTTTATATTTAAAAATATTTTAATTATTAACTTATCTTTTACTCTTAATGAGATGATTTACAGTGCACATATGTCTATAATTTTTACTTTCTTAAAATATATGCCCCAGTTAAACGTGCCACATAAATTATGATTTTACTATTGAGTACTATTTTTCCCATAATGAAAAATCAATACTATTTAAAGTAGTAAAAGGAAACATGAGAAAAATATCTTATGGCCATCTATGAATTGTTGATTTACATCAAAAATTTTACAATTATGCTATATTCATGTAACGGATCTTGCAGTTTGAACAATTACAAAGTTGACATATGTTTGTGACAAGTTGTATATTATGATTTTATCCAATATGAAATTGTCTTTTTAAATTATGTGATGAATACATATAGATTGAACTTTAAAATCAGAAAAAAACAAAAACAGAACAATGAAAAGAAAGTATGTAATACAACAAATTCATGTCGGTGTAGCGAACTATCATATCCTGTCAACATATATTCTGTAGCAAAATCAAAATTCGGAATAAAAAAAAAATTATAAAGAAAGCATGCAACAAAAATTTCCTGGAAGTAGCAAGAAATCATACTACATGAACATTAGATGAAGCAAAAAAAAACAATTAGAGGAAGCTTACTACTCCTCCGCATGTTATTTCTCTTATGATCTATAGGTCGGGGTGATACCTTAACCCCCACCAGCAGGTGACATTTGATTTTTTTAAAAAGGAGCGTGCACTCCAATTACTTCGCATATATAATTCTTATCTTACGATTAACAAAGCATTCTTATAACAAAAAATCTCTTTTTTGAATAAGCAATGTAATTCGAATTTAAATGTCGTTGAAACTTGTTTGGCGGCTGTCTCTACCATGTTTTGGTATGTAGATTGTGGAGCCACTAATTATATATGCACTACTATGCAGGGGTTTCAGGAAACACGGAGGATAAGTGAGAATGAAGTTTGCATTTTTCTAACCAATGGCGAGCCAACACCACCTTTAGCATTAGCAGATATTAGAATTTCGTTTAGTAGTGATAAAGTTTTAGTTTTGAAAGATGTCCTCTATGTTCCTTCTGTTAGAAGGAATTTGCTTTCAGTTTTGAAAATAATGGATGCTAGTTATAATGCTTATTTTGCTAATAACTCTGCTGTTATTAAGCTTAATAAACATTTTGTCTACACTGTTGCTAAAGCACATGACCTATTTATTCGTGATATATCTCCTTGTGTGCTACAACCAAAAGAATTAAATAACATAATCTGCCACATAAATGAAAACATATTTCTAAATTGAGCCAAACTTATCTGTGGCACTTATGTCTAGGTTATATAAATCTAAATAGGATTTCGAGGTTGGTTTCAAATGGACCTTTGAATTCATTAAAAGTAGAGGCACTGCCAACATGTGAATCCAGTTTAGAAGGTAAAATGATCAAGATACATTTACCCTCAAAAGGAAATAGAGTTAGCGATATGTAACGACCCGATCGGTCGTTCCGAGGGTTTTATCCCCGTTTCCCCCGTTTCTACTTCATTATATGTGGTTCAGCTCTATTATGTTATTTTAGGTTGGTTGGCTCGGATTCGGAACGATTTTAGAGAGAAATGAGACATTTAGTCTCTTAAGTTGGTTATTTAGTTGGAAAAGTCAACCAAAAGTTGACTTATGGGTAAATGATCTCGGAATTAGGGTTTTATGGTTCATATAGCTTCGTTAGATGATTCGAGACTTAGGAGTGGGTTCGAAATGTTATTTGGAGGTCCGTGGTAGAATTAGGCTTGAATTGGCGAAAATGAATTTTTGGCGATTTTCGGTCGGCAATGGAAAATTAGCTATCGGGGTCGGAATGGAATTCTGGAAGTTGGAATAGGTTCGTAGTGTCATTTGTGATGTGTGTGGAAAATTTCAGGTCAATCGGCATCATTGGCGAATTTTGGAAGTTTAGAAATCCTTAGACTTGAATCGGGGTTAATTTTGTATTTGATGTTGTTTTGGGTGATTCGAAGGCTCGAATAAGTTTTTGTGATGTTATGGGATGTGTTGGTATGTTTTGGATGAGGTCCCGAGGGACTCGGGTGAGTTTCAGGTGATTTCAGAACATTTCTAGGCCATTTCTAGTTGCTGTTTTTTGGGCTTCAGGAGTGTACAGTGCGATAGCATAGGTCTGGCCGCGTTAGCATAGAGAAAATTTGAAAACAATGAGTTGTGCTATGCGATAGCATAAGTACTGTTACACGCCGCCTTCCTGAGATTCCTTACTTGCAAAATAATCTTCAATTAGGCTCTTGTAGGCTTTGAGGTTTGTTCCCCTCTCCCAAGTGTTCTCCTCTGCATCACACCCTTGCCATTTTACCAAGAACTCCTGGTGATCCTTCCTGGAGGCATGAATTACCCGGTCATCAAGAATAGCTTCAACCTGCTTTTTCCCGGTTGAACCGGGGCCTCGAATACTGGGTATTGTGAGTTGGCTCCATGAAGGATCCTCTGTGTCTTCCCGGAAAGGTTTCAGTAGACTGACATGGAAGACGGGATGGATTTTCCACCAAGCTGGGGTATCAACCCGGTATGCAACTTTCCCAATACGCCTTTCAATGCACAAATGACCAATATATTTTTGCAACAGGCGGGGGTCGTGGACCCCTGCTAATAAGTACCGCTTTGGGATTTTGACCATCACTTTGCCTCCTACTTGGTATTCAACAAAGCGACGATTCTGATCAATATGCCTCTTCATCCGCTTTTGGGCTTTCACCAGATAACTTTGCACTATCTCCAAATTCCGCTTCTATTCTATTGAGAAGCTAGCAACGCGATGAGATTTTGACATGTTTGGTGCATTCACGGTGTGCGGGAGTAGCGGTTGCTGCTCGGTAACAATTTCAAAAGCGCTTTTGTTTGTACTAGAGCTATTTTGTGAATTGAAACACAGTTGTGCAACATGCAGAAGCTTCACCCAATTCTTCTGCGACCCGGTAACAAAGTGGCGGGGATATTCCTCCAATATACCATTGAACCGCTCCATCTGGCCATCCGATTACGGATGAAAACTTGAGCTATGACTCAATTTTGATCCGAGGCACTTAAATAATTGGGTCCAAAAGTTGCTAGTGAAGCGTGAATCGCGATCACTAACTATGTATTTGGGCAAGACCCAATATTTGACGACATGAGAGAAGAAGAGTCGAGTTGTATCTTCTGCTGTTATATATTGAGGTGCTGCAATAAAGGTGGAATACTTGGAAAGACGATCCACCACAACCAAGATAGTTGTGAGATCTCCGACCTTGGGCAATCCGGTGATGAAATCCAAAGACACACTTTCTCAAGGTCTCTTTGGAACAACTAGAGGTTCCAAGAGTCCCGCTTGTGTCAAGCGGTCGGACTTGTCCTTCTGGCATACTAGACAAGCCCTCACATACTGCGCGACGTCGTCGGCCATTTGGGGCCAATAATATGCACGGCGAAGCAATGCCATGGTGCGTTCTTCGCCGGGATGGCCGGCCCACAGAGTGTCATGACATTCCGCCAAGAGAGTTCTTCTCATATCTCTTCCTTTAAGAACATAAAGTCGGTTCCCTTTTACCTTCAAGAAACCATCCTCCATATAGAATTGGCGGGTTTTGCCCTGTCCGACTAGGTCAACCAAATACTGTGCAGTGGGATCCTTGATGAGTAGATCCTGTAGCTGGTCTTTTATGGTGGTAGCTACCTCGCTCCCCCTTAGGGTGGCGAGTAGGCACACCGATGCTAGGTCAGCCCTCCGACTGAGCGCATCAGCAACATGATTAGTCTTCCCACTTCGGTACTCCAGGTTGAAGTTAAATTCTGCTAGGAGTTCCTGCCAACGGTCCTGTCGGCAATTCAGCTTCGGTTGGGTGATGAAATGACTAGAAATTGTGTTGTCTGTCTTGACCACGAACGGTGATCCCAACAGATAATGCCTCCAAAGGCGTAAGCAATGAATGACAGCTAATAGTTTTTTCTCATGGGAGGCATAGCGCCGCTGTGCACCCTTCAGCTTCCGGCTCTCGTATGCTACGGGATGCCCATCTTGTAGTAAGACCCCGCCAATAGCATAGTCGGAAGCATCCGTTTGTACCTCGAATAGCTTGGCCAAATTAGGAAGGGCCAAGACAGGGCTACTAGACATAGCCGCTTTTAATGCATTGAAGGCCTCCGCTCGCCTAGGACCCCAATACCAAGGCGTGACATTCTTGAGGAGTTCTGTCAATGACACTGCGATGAGGGAGTAGTTCTTCTCAAATCGCCGATAAAAATTGCATAGGCCAAGGAATGATCTCAAGGCGTGGATATCCTTGGGTGGCGGCCAATCTGTGATGGCTTGGATCTTTTGCTGGTCCATTTTGATCCGCCCTTCCTCAATGACATGCCCGAGGAAGTCGATCTATTTTTTAGCAAAGGAGCACTTGGATAGCTTTGCGTATAATTCATGCTCCCGCCACTGGGTTAGGACCTTCGGCAAGTGCTCCAGGTGTTCTTCCAGTGTTTGGATATAAACCACAATGTCATCCAAATAGACCATCATGAATTCGTCAATGTACTCTCGGAAGACTTGGTTCATCAGGATGTAAAATGTGGCTGGAGCATTGGTCAAGACGAACGACATAACTGGGAAGTCGAACGACCCATATCTTGTCACACATGTCGTCTTGTGTTTATCGCCCTCAGCAATTCAGACTTGCCAATACCCTATCTTCAGGTCAATTTTTGTGAACACCGTTGCACTCCCCAATCTGTCGAACAAGTCTGCCATGAGCGGAATAGGATACTTGTTCTTAACAGTGATTTTATTTAGAGCCCGATAATCCATGCAGAGGCGTAGACTACCATCGTGTTTCTTTTGGAAAAGCACAGGGGACCCATATGGGGACTTAGAGGGTACAATGATCCTTGTGTCTAGAATCTCCGTCAAGTGTCTCCAAAGCTCGGTGAGTTCGGGTTGTGACATTCTATAAGGCGCCCGGGTAGGTGGCTTTGCACCCAACACCAACTCAATCTCATGGTCCACAGTGCGCCTAGGCGGAAGTCGCTTCAGCATTTCCTGTGGCATGGCATCTTCAAATTCCAGTAGTAGCTCCTTTACGGGTGTAGGAAGTGGACCCGATGAGCATTCTACCTCTTCAATGCATAGGGTAGCCAGAATTTTAGGTTCATGTCTCTTGACTCCATTTATTAGTTGCAAGGCCGAGATGTTCTCAACGGCCATCTTCATGGATATGCACGGAATAATGCAGGGCGTGGCCCCGTTTACTCCCATCATCAGAAGCATGTACGCATATGGTATGGGCATGGTGTTGGTCTGCCTAAAGAATTCCAGCCTAACTATCAACTCAAAGTCATCTATGATCACCATGCACAAGGTGAACTTTCCTTCATAAGGACCCATCTTCACTGGTACTTCTTTGTCTATTCCACCCACTGACTGAGGAAGTGAGTTGATAGCCATGACATGACCTTTGCCCTTACCCACAACTATCCCAAGACGCTCCACCTGAGTTGAGGCCAAGTAGTTGTGAGTAGCACCTGTATCTATCATCGCCCGAATGGGTTTGCCATTTACCCTCAGTTCAACGAACATCAAGGTACTTTGTTGCTTAGGAAGAGCCCCTTTATTCGTCATCTTTTCCCCCTTCTTGGCGATTGGGCGGGGGTCCTTCTTCTTGCGGATACTAGCACTGGTTCCCGCTAATGCCTCAAAAACAGAACCAACAATTGCATTGAAGGAACCGACTGGTTTGGTCTGTTCATCATCATCTTCTTCGTCATCCGTCCCATCATCATAAGCTTGATGGGCGTTCATCTGTGCATGTGGACATTCATTATTCCAATGCGGCCCTCCGCAATGACGGTATCCTGAGGGGGGATTTCTCCCCTGATCATTGTTGTTTGACGCATCACTGTTGCTACCTGAGGAGGAAGCCTTAGATTTTCCTGCACCCC
Organism: Nicotiana undulata; assembly: GCA_005239495.1. NCBI lineage: Eukaryota > Viridiplantae > Streptophyta > Magnoliopsida > Solanales > Solanaceae > Nicotiana > Nicotiana undulata. The sequence continues at coordinate 4,022 of MDKH01182390.1, read as the reverse complement.
GGTCTCCCCCACTTCTGTTAGGACCACCATTGTTAAGCTGGACTCCTTTGGAACCCGCTTGGACAAGCGATTGTGGCCTATCCTTCCGAGTTTCCATTTGGTAGTCCCCAAGGCATTCCGCTACTTGGATTGCCTTGGGGAGGGTATCTACCCTTTGTCTTTGCAGCTCCATGCGGGCATAAGGTTTCAACCCTTCCAGGAAGGTGAAGAGCTTGTCCTTGTACCTCATGTAGCGGATGTTCAGTATGAGTGCAGAGAATTCTCGCACGTAGTCCCGCACTAATTTGGTTTGGCGGAGCTCCCGTAGTTTTCTCCTGGCATTGTACTCAACATTTTTGGGGAAGAACTGTAGGCGTATGGCTGCCTTCAGTTCCGCCCATGTCTCCAGAGCATCTTCACCCTGAAGATACATGGCAACAGTTGCTACCTTCTTGTCTTCTTCTAGGCCACCCACGACATCGAAGTACTGCTCGATGTCGAAGATGAAATTTTCCACTTCTTTGGAATTCCTAGCCCCACTGTATGTCTTTGGCTCATGAATTTTAAGTTTATGTGCCATGGGGGCGGGGTTCACAGCACCCCCGATTTGATTTCCACCGCCTCGAAGCAAGCCTGGTAGAGCAGCATGGACAACATTGAGTTGGCATGTCAAGTCGTCAATAGTTTGCTGCATGGCAGTCATCCTGTCCGCCTCTTGTGCCCTCTGGGCTAAATCCTCGGCGCGCTCCTGTTGGAGGCCCTCGAATTTATCAAAAATTTTGGCTGCCTCAGTAGCTGCCGTTTGCTAGTCTCTTTCAGAGTCGCGACTGTTGTTTTCTATGTCAACTTCGTCCTAGGCCATTCTGCGGTCCAGGTCGTCCAACCTTTGCACTAGGCTGGTTTTCAGTTCCGGCACCGTATCCACGATGGGCCGTAGTACGTCAACCGTCTCCTCAAGGGCCGCAATGCGGTCCCCATGATTCACCATGGTCAGAAATGGTGGTAATGTCAATGCGTTCCCTCGTCCGATGTCGATCCTAGGCTCTAATACCAACTGTTACGCGGCGCCTTCCTGAAATTCCTTTGAAGGGAGACGTAAGGCTAAGCAATTGATGTCAGGGCAGTTGCTGTCCACCGAGTGAGGTCCCATCCGTACACTAGACGAGATTGTCAGTGACGTACAGGAAAACCAATGCCAACAATTGAGAGAACAATAATGAAAATTGAATAAAAGCTTGATTGCATTAATGAAAGCTATTACAAAAGAAGGCAACGCGGTGTCGAGGGGGAGAGATACCAGTACAGAGAATTGCTTGCTAGAAAGTTTTTGATTGCTTGATCCTCCCTAATAATGCTTAAGAAAAATAAACCAAAGTTACAGGACTAGACCAAACTACGCTAGAGAAACATAAGGAAAGTACATGGAATAAAACTACTCTATACTTACAATGAAAAGGACTTAGTATTCTACAAAGATAGAAACATGTCCGCTGCTAGAAAGTTTTTGATTGCTTGATCCTCCCTAAAAGTTAAAGTTTTAGTTTTGAAAGATGTCCTCTATGTTCCTTCTGTTAGAAGGAATTTGCTTTCAGTTTTGAAAATAATGGATGCTAGTTATAATGCTTATTTTGCTAATAACTCTGCTGTTATTAAGCTTAATAAACATTTTGTCTACACTGTTGCTAAAGCACATGACCTATTTATTCTTGATATATCTCCTTGTGTGCTACAACCAAAAGAATTAAATAACATAAGCTGCCACATAAATGAAAACATATTTCTAAATTGAGCCAAACTTATCTGTGGCACTTATGTCTAGGTTATATAAATCTAAATAGGATTTCGAGGTTGGTTTCAAATGGACCTTTGAATTCATTAAAAGTATAGGCACTGCCAACATGTGAATCCAGTTTAGAAGGTAAAATGATCAAGATACATTTACCCTCAAAAGGAAATAGAGTTAGCGATATGTAACGACCCGATCGGTCGTTCCGAGAGTTTAGCCCCGTTTCTCCCGTTTCTGCTTCATTATATGTGGTTCAGCTCTATTATGTTGTGTTAGGTTGGTTGGCTCGGATTCGGAGCGATTTTGGAGAGAAATGAGACATTTAGTCTCTTAAGTTGGTTATTTAGTTGGAAAACTCAACCAAAAGTTGACTTATGGGTAAATGATCTCGGAATTGGGGTTTTATGGTTCAGATAGCTTCATTAGACGATTTTTGAATTAGGAGTGGGTTTGGAATGTTATTTGGAGGTCCGTGGTAGAATTAGGCTTGAATTGGCGAAAATAATTTTTTAGCGATTTTCGGCCGGCAATGAAAAATTAGCTATCGGGGTTGGAATGGAATTCCGGAAGTTGGAATAGGTTCGTAGTGTCATTTGTGATGTGTGTGCAAAATTGCAGGTCAATCGGACGTGGTTTGGTTGGTTTCGGCATCGTTGGCGAATTTTGGAAGTTTAGAAATCCTTAGACTTGAATTTGGGGTTAATTTGGTATTTTGATGTTGTTTTGGGTGATTCGAAGGCTCGACTAAGTTTGTGTGATGTTATGGGATGTGTTGGTATGTTTTGGTTGAGGTCCCGAGGGCCTCGGGTGAGTTTCGGGTGGTTTCAGACCATTTCAGGAGTGTACAATGCGATAGCATAGGTCTGGCCGCGTTAGGATAGAGAAAATTTGAAAAAAATTAGTTGTGCTATGCGATAGCATAAGTACTCCCGCGATCACACAGAGTAAAATCTCTGCTGCACTGACCCGTTTTTGGAAGCTTATAACTCACAATATATAAGGAAGTTGAATATGATAAAAAAATGAAAGTTGGAGCCCCTGATATCTAGTTTTCAGAAAGTTAAACCAATTGTAATTTGGAATTTTGTACAAAAATTTATGATCATTATACTAGAGGCTGTCAGGAAGAGTTGGAGAAGGCTATTGGAGAAATTTTGTTCTACGCGATCGCGTGGAAATGGCCGTGATCGCATAGGGTAAAAGAAGGGATGGAAAATTTTGTGCTTCGCTATTTTATTAGTTTGTCCGCGATAGCATAGGGTAAATGCCTGGGCAGATTATAAAGTACTCTATTTTTTAGAGTTTCGTCCATTTTTGCATTTTTGGAGCTATGGAGCTCGGATTGAGGCGATGTTTGAAGGGATTTTCAGAGGAGTGATTGGGGTAAGTGTTCTTCACTCAAATTTGGTTAAATTCCATGATTGTGTCTTGATTATTATCATTTAATTTGGGAATTTGGGGTGAAAATTAGGGGAAAATGGAAGAGAATTGGAGAGTTGATTTTGGGGATTTGAATGGCCATTTGATGTTTGATTTTGATGAATTTGATATGGGTAGACTCGTGAGTATATGGAATTTCTAGTTTTGTAATTTTTATCGGATTCCGAGACGTGGGCCCGGGTTTGAGCCAAATTCGGGAATTTTGGTCTAATTTGATAATTTTCATGTGGAATTCATCTCTTTAGCGTATATTGATGATAATATACTGATTTTGGTTAGATTCGGATCATTTGAAGGCCTAGTTAAGAGGCAAGGGCATCGCGGGTTAGAGTTTTTTCCGGTTTGAGATAAGTAATGTCTGTAAATCTCGTCCTGAGGGTATGAAACTCCGGACTTCACACTGTATCACTATTTTTGGAGTTGCGCACATACTAGATGACGAGTGTGCGGCGTACACCGATGGGGATTGTGACTTGGTCCGTCCCGTAGAAACTATTAAGTTGCGTATTTGATTATAAACCATATGATATGTCATGTTTAAAGATTATTACTATGTTTTGGGCAGAATGCCGTATTTGGGCCTCGTGCCATGTGTTTAGACACCTTGGGGCTTTTTACTGCTATTCCTCACTGTGTTGTCTTATGATTTACACTCAGACATATTATGCTTAACTGATTTCGAACTCAGTATCAGTTACACTACTTTGATGCATAAAAAGATATTTTTGGGTCGATTACCCCGTTTTACTTATATCCCGAGTGGCTTTTGAGAGGTTTCTGACTGAGTGAGGCCGAGAGCCTATATTGTGAGGAGTAT
>MDKH01037936.1:0-21033 GCA_005239495.1 Nicotiana undulata | reverse complement strand
TTGAGACGTGCTACTTACATGTTTACCTGTGGAGGAATCTGTGAGCCCTTATTTGTCTTTACGCGTTCCCTTACAGGTAGTCCTACTTGTTATGTATGTCGCTTAGAATTTTATCCTTTTAACCTAAGGGTTCAGCCTAGTACTCACCTTGTAGGAGTAGTAGTCCTAAATACCCTCCAGGACTTATAGGACAAGACGGGCAATAGCACGCAATAAGCATTCGTTACCAACACACGCGCTTTAAATAACCTTTACGGGGTGGGAAGGGTAGAATACGGATATGATGACCGGTGCGCTAATACCACGTGTAGCCGCCTCTTTGAGGAAGTGACATACCGGGTATTGCATTGATGTGATCCGTATTACTTTAAACCTAGGATAATTTATTTCAAATGTTTTTCCTATAATGTTTTCAGAACCTTTCAATAAAGATTTTGTACTTGATTGAAATCCCCTCTTATCTGAGCCTTATTTGCTGCTTATTTACCGTCCAAATTTATGAAACTTCTTGGCTGGGACCCACAGTTGTGGATCTTGAGGGGTGCCTAACACCTTCCCCTTGAGATAACTTCAAGCCCTTACCCAATCCTTGGTAATGCAAACTAGTTCAATGAGTTATCTACTCTAGGTGCCCTAACGCACCAAAAAATCTTTAGGTGGAGACTCTTCCTTAAACCTCTTCCTTTAAGGAGTTGTACAGAATGTCATAAACCCGATCTCTCCGTACCTAACCCGTGCGATAGAAAAAGTGGGCGCGACAGCATGGCGACTCTGCTGGGGATATTCCCTAAGCTTATACTGTTACAAGTTATCTTGTGAATTTGGACCTTTATTCTATTTAAATGCTTACACCCTTTCCTATTCCCCATTACATGTTATTAATTGTTTAATTCTGCAAGTATTTATTTTTCTAAGCAAAACTGACACATCTTCGTATTTTCCTTGTAACTACTTTCCGTTATAACTGCCGTATTTATTTTTTCTTTACTGCTTTCCACAAAATGAAAATACATGCCTACTTTTTTTAATGCTTATTATTTCATAATTATGCTCCGCATTCATATTCCCACTCGTGCCGAAACTGAATCCTATAGCAACACTTACAATGAGTGGTTGCGCTATTCCGATATTACTACCCCTAAATTCGGAAAGGCATATTTGCGGTAAAACTAGTCGATCAGCGGTGCAGTCGACAGTTCCGTGCCTTTCCCCCTTCAGTTGTCCGCTCAAGGGTACCAGTCTAAAACCCCAATAGAAACCTTACTCTATTGTATGTTGCATGCATCATGGTCAAACCTAGCCAGGCTAACGTGTTGTTCGCACAATAGCCTTTAAGATAGACTTGTCCAAAGTCCATTGGGTTTCCCTGGAACCCTAAAGGACGCCTTCACGTTCTGTGCATTTATTTGGAGAACTTAAATGCTCATGCTAATTATTGATGTTAAATAGTCGAGTCTGGTGGGGGGTAAGGGCTTAACCTATTTACTTTGCAGAAATGAGGCACGAGGTCCCCAGATTCGGCATGTTCACCAACATCCACCCAACTTCTGAATTGGTGGGAAGACTTGCACTCAAGCGACAGAACAATAGTCAGAAAACACCTGGGCAACCTGCCCTCTCTCTTGGACATTCATCCTAATAGCATGGTGATAGAGGCTGCCACCTTATTCTGGGACTGTGATCGGTCGGTTTTTCGATTTGGGAACAATAAGATGACACCACTGCTATAGGAGATAGGGGGTTTAGCTGGTTTGCCTTGGGAGTCTCAAGGGTTATTGATGCCTAAAAACCAAACAGGCCGGGGTTTTCTCAAGATGATGGGACTCAAGAAGAATCTGGATTTAGTCTGCTTGAAAGACTCGTACATCCCCTTTGACTACTTGTACGAGAGGTATGGCCGTAGTCAGTCTTACTGCACATATCAGGAAGAGTTCGCCCTCACCTCTCTGAGGCACATTCATCGCCGGGTATTCGTCTTCATATTCTGCTTTTTGGGACTGATGGTCTTCCCAGCAAAGAAAGGGAGAATCCACACCAGATTGGCTATAGTTACCAAGACTTTGATGGAAGGGATCAACGGGCAGGATTTCAGCATTGTACCTATGATCATTGCCGAGATATACCGAGCCTTGGAGAACTGTCAACGAGGAGCGAAACATTTTGAGGGTTGCAACCTGCTACTCCAGCTCTGGCTCACCGAGCATCTGCAAAGGGGTGACTACCGTCAAGACATACATAGGAGAGTTTGGGATGATCATATTGCTTTCCATCATCCAAAGCGTATGAACTACATCCCCGACATATTTTCACAACCGGAGAATGCTAATGGATGGGTCGAGTTATTGGAAGATTTGACCGAGGATCAGATCCAATGGATGTTCGAGTGGTTCCCGACCGACGAATTAATCATCCGGACTAGAGATACTCCATTCCTAATATTGATTGGTATTAGAGGTACATACCCTTACGTCCCGATTCGAGTCATGAGGCAGGCACGGAGGAAGCAAGTCATCCCAAGGGTCAAGAAAATGAGTCATCTCAGGGCGGACTTCCAAAATGATGACAGCCCTCACAAGTGTCAAGCTCAGCAATTGTGGCACTGCAAGATCCGGTTGGAGAAGGATACTATCGAGCCCGAAAGGTATCACGCTGGTTTCTCTCCTTATTATCTGGGATGGTTGGAAGATAACTAAGGAGGAAGTATTGAGCCAGGGTTTGCTCGAGGACATAGGGTCATAGATGAGAAAGCCGAGGCAACAACTAGACTCAACTAGCTACGCAAGAGGCTCCGTGATTGTGAGGAAGATCATCACAAAATCCACATAGCCAACAAGAAGCTGATTGAGGAATGGAAGGACATGGCCATCACTTCCACCCAGAGGCTAGCACACTTGGAGCGAGGCATAGTTGACCTGGAGGAGAAGTTCCTTAGGAGGATCGAGACTTGTCAGAAGACCGAGGGAGCTGAAGCGGGAATTCTAGCCAGGACCTACTTGCTGCTGGGACTCCGCGAGATGGGAATGTTGATCAAGGCAAGTAGATATGCCGAGTCTGTGGAAGGTCCTTCTGGGACCAAATATATAGGATTTGTCTTTACTTTGCTTTTGATGTAATAAGGCCTTTGGCCATTAGTGACATTTTATATTTTCGCATTCTTAGAGTCAAGTTGGATTTTTCTATTTTATTATCAATAAAATGAGGCATTTAGTATTTTAAGTTCTCCAAATTAATTTGTCGCTAGGCCTACCTCGGGCTCAAGAGGTTCCCCAACTTAGGACGCGCTTTACATTTCCGCACTACGTGTTTAAATATCGCAATGTTTTATGATTCCTCACTAACTTCACTACCTTTTTGTTTTGTTTTCTTCTGCTATTCCCCTTTCCCCAAAGGTTAGTTCGTGCACTCTGGCATCAACAGCTTATTGCACAAGATCAAAGGGCCCTCCTCCTACTCCTCCTCCCAGTCCTCCTAAAGGGAAAAACAAGGGAAAAACTAAGATGGCATATACAAGCGGTACCAAGAAAGACAATAGGGATGAACAGGTTGAGACCAATGATGGTCGTGGTATTCAGGTTCTGCACGAGGGTATGTCTCCACTAGAGAAGAAGCTGCTAAAGTTCCAAGAGGAACTTGATCAAGTCAAGAACTTGGCCCACTTATCATTCTCCCTCAACGTCTCAGACGTTCACTTCCCAAATGCTCTGAACCCCACTTTACCACAAAACATCCCCAAACAACCCAATCACCCCAAAGGTCCAGTTCCACCAGCACAATGCAATACATGTCACTACAACACTCCACCTCTCTAGAATCAAACAAGAGACCATTTCCAGGCTTACCATAATCCCATATATGTGGAAACCATAACTCATTCCACACACCATACACCCGAGTCTGATGAGAAGGATAGGCTCATCAGGAATTTGGCCGAGGAACTCAAGAAATTGACCAACCGAGTTCAGGGCGTCGAAGGAGTCAAATGGATTAAGGAGCTGAACTATGAGGATATTTGCATACAACCCGATGTCGAACTGCTCGAGGGGTACAAACCTCCTAAGTTCGAGATGTTTGATGGCACCGGCGATCCAAGAGTCCCCTTAAGAATTTACTGCGACAAGCTGGTCGGCGTCGGAAAAGATGAGAGGATCCGCATGAAACTCTTCATGAGGAGTTTGAAAGGAGATTCATTATCCTGGTACATCAGCCAGGATCCAAAGAAATGGATTAACTGGGTAAGCATGGCTACGAACTTCATGGATAGATTCAGGTTCAACACGGAGAATACACCGGATGTATTCTACATCCAGAACTTAAAGAAGAAACCAACAGAGACCTTTCGCGAGTATGCTACTCGTTGGAGGTCAGAAGCTGCCAAGGTCAGACCGGCCTTGGAAGAGGAACAATTGAAGAAATTCTTTGTACGAGCTCAGGATCCTCAATATTATGAGCGACTGATGATGGTCGAGGGGCACAAGTTTTTCGATATCATCAAACTGGGAGAGCGAATCGAAGAGGGTATTAAGAGTGGTATGGTTACTAATTTTGAAGCTTTACATGCTACCAATAAAGCTTTGTAATCCGGTGGTGTGTCCAAGAAAAGGGATATAGGAGCTGTGATGGTGGCACAACAAGCCAAATCCCCTCCCAAATACCAGGTATATCCAGCACCTTCTTTCACATACCAACCAGCCCCAAGTTACCAAACACCTTCACCTCACTACCAAACACCCTCACCCGCATATCAGGCTCCACCACCCACATATCAGCCTACCTCGCCCAGATACTCCCAACCAGCTCCCGTCTATAATGCCTATAATTCCCAACCTTCTCACTACCAATCACCACCTAATCGCCAAAACTTCGCAAGACCTCGCCCAAACTTTGACCGTCGTCCACCAAAACAGTATACCTCCATAGCTGAACCCATTGACCAATTATACGAAAAGCTCAAAGCCGCCGGTTATGTCACACTCATTCCCGTTGTCACCCCTGAGAACCCTTCTCAGTGGGTCAACCCAAACAAAACCTGTGCTTACCACTCCGGCATGAAGGGACACACCATAGAGGAATGTCGTTCCTTGAAGGACAAGATACAGACCCTCATAGATAAAAGGATCATTGTAGCCAAGAACCCTGCTCCTAATGTTCGCAATAATCAGCTGCCTAACCATAAGGGTGGTGTCCACATGATTGAGGTTGATGATGACTGGGATCCCGAGGGATCAATTGGGCTGACTGCAGAGGGTGATCTGAAGAAGCCTGCAATTACTCTTAATCCGATCGTGGTCCATATGCAGCCATCTGAGGAAGCTGAGGTAAACATGCCCATTCCATTTGAGTTTGAATCGAGACCACCCGCAAAGGAAAAGGCCCCAGTGCCGATCGAAGTCGAGTTTGTACCATCGCTCAAAGTTGCAGTCCGGCCATCTATAACATATACTCCGGCAGGAATAAGAATGACCACACCTATTCTAGTGGCAATGTCAACAATGACACCCTTTTACTCAGACGCCATTCCGTGGAACTATACCGCTGAAGCAAGGAGGAAAGGTAAAGGCAAGTCTGAAGAAGCCATCGCTGCACAGGGTATGACGAGAACGGGTAGAGTTTATACCCCTGAACATTTGGACGAGTCTAGAAAGTAGGCCAACAACCGTCCCGCCATCATTGAAACAAGTTCAGACAATTAGTGGAGAAAGATACAGGCCAAGAAATACTCAATCCTCGACCAGTTGAACAAAACACCAGCTCAGATATCCATCCTCTCCCTATTACAGAACTCTGAAACACACAGGAGTGCTTTGCTAAGGGTGCTGAGTGAAGCATACGTTCCAGACAATATCACCAGTGGGGAAATGGCCAACATGGTAGGCCAGGTACTGGAAAGTCACAAGATAACTTTCCATGAAGATGAGCTGCCGCCCGAAGGATTAGGACATAACAGAGCACTGCACATCACTGTGCAATGTGAGGATCATTCCATCACAAGGATCCTAGTTGATGGGGGTTCCAGCCTCAACATATGTCTGTTGGTCACGCTCAAGAAATTGGGCAAGAGTATACATGAGATAAGAGAAGGAGAGATCAACGTGAAGAATTTCGATGGTTCGCAGAGGTCTACCATAGGAGAAAGCACCTTGTGCTTACAGATGGGGGCTACTTGGTTCGATGTAGATTCCAAGTGATAGACGTGTCTGCATCATACAACCTGTTGTTGGGGTGACCTTGGATCCACGCTGTTGGGGCCGTGGAATCGACCTTACACCAAGCTATGAAGTTTGAATGGAATCACCAAGAGGTAATCATTCATGGCGACGATAGCAACCATATCAACGGCCGCCAGACCTTTTCGATCATCGATGGAAGGAGGAAGTTGGGTGGAGAAATCCACCACAATGTTGAACGTGTTAACGCCATTGACAAGGACAAGTGGTGGGACAGTAAGACCAAAATCATATTGAACTGGCAAGGGAATGAGCCAGGCAAAGGGCTCGGTAAAAATCTCCAGGGAATCACAAAGCCTATAAAACTCAAGGAGCACGGTACTACCTTCGGTCTAGGGTATGATTATACTTGGGAAGAATTCAATAACTGGTCGCCACCATGGCGCGGTCCTTACTACCCATTGGAGCAGCCAATACCCCACATAGAGCAGACTTTCCAGCCAGCTGACATCATATATGGTACAAACGAGGAGGAAGCGCTAGCGGCAATGAGGGATCTATTTCTGGATGATGAGGATATGGACTGCTGTGTCATTCTCGAAGAAGAGGGGGAGGAAGGCTTTTCTATATAGGTCGTGAGCAAGGGATCATATCTCAACAATTGGTACGTCAGGACAACCAAAGCCCGTCAAGCCTCGAGCATTACTATTACTTATCTTGATGAACCGACGACTGTGACATGCAACGAGGCAACGCAACAAATGGATTTCGATTCAGACAAAGATGATATACCTGAGGAAATTATTAAGGAGGTCGAAAACTTTGAGAATAGACCTAAGTCTAACTTGAACGAGACTGAGGTCGTCAACCTGGGAAATGCAGAGAACGTCAAAGAAACTCGCATCAGCATCCATCTGTCACCGTCAGAAAAAAAGGAATACATTAAGAGAGTACGAGGACATATTTGCCTGGTCGTATGATGACATGACTGGCCTCAGTACATCTATTGTGGCTCACAAGTTGCCAACCGATCCGACATGCCCACCAGTAAAGCAAAAGCTCAGGAAATTCAAGCCAGACATGAGCTTGAAAATCAAAGAAGAGGTCACCAAGAAGATCAACGCTAGAGTTCTCCGGGTGGTTTAGTATCCAACATGGTTAGACAACATTGTTCCTGTACCAAAGAAAGATGGGAATGTCAGAGTCTACGTCGACCACCGGGATCTCAACCGGGCCAATCCAAAAGATGACTTCCCCCTGCCGAACATATACATCTAAATTGACAACTGTGCCAAGAACGAGCTGCAGTTCTTTGTAGATTGTTTTGCTGGTTACCATCATATTTGGATGGACGAGGAAGATGCTGAGAAAACAGAATTCATTACGCCGTGGGGAGTGTATTGCTACAAGATGATGCCATTCGGTCTGAAGAATGCAAGGTCCACCTACATGAGAGCCATGACTACTATATTCCATGATATGATTCACAAGGAGATCGAGGTATATGTGGACGACGTCATCATAAAATCAAAGAAAGCTGTTGATCACATGGAAGATTTGAGAAAATTCTTCAATAGGTTAAGGAAGTACAATCTGAAACTTAACCCTACAAAGTGCGCATTCGGGGTTCCTGCTGGCAAGTTGCTGGGGTTCATTGTCAGTCGCCGAGGGATAGAACTGGATCCCTCAAAGGTCAAAGCTATCCAACAATTGCCGCCACCAAGGAACAAGAAGGATGTTATAAGTTTTCTGGGAAGGCTCAATTATATCAGCCGGTTCATAGCCCAGTCCACTGTCATTTGTTAACCAATTTTCAAGATGCTGAGAAAAGACGCTGCAACCAAATGGATTGAGGATTGTCAAAAGCCTTCGACGGAATCAAATAGTACCTCTCAACACCACCAGTTCTGGTACCTCTTGAGCCGGGTAGACCTCTATTATACCTTGTTGTGTTAGACGGAGCTTTCGGTTGCGTTCTCGGGCAACATGATGAAACAAGGAGGAAAGCGCAAGCAATATACTACCTCAGCAAGAAGTTCACTCCGTATGAGGCCCAGTATTCTCTACTGGAACGCACTTGCTGTGCTCTGACTTGGGTTGCGCAGAAGCTGAGGCACTATTTCTGTGCCTACACAACGTACCTCCTATCAAGGATGGATCCGCTAAAGTACATCTTTCAGAAACCCATGCCCACTAGCAAGCTAGCTGAATGGCAGATCCTGTTAAGTGAGTTCGACATTATTTATGTGACTCAGAAGGCGGTCAAGGGACAAGCACTACCAAATCATCTTGTTGAAAATCCTGTGGACAGAGAATATGAACCCCTGAAAACGTATTTTTCTGATGAAAAGGTATCATTCGTAGGAGAAAACATTGCATAATCCTACAATGGTTGGAGGATGTTCTTTGACGGGGCCACAAACTTCAAAGGCGTAGGTATTGGAGCAGTCCTAATATCAGAAACCGGTTAGCACTATCCTATATCCGCCAAACTCAGGTTACCCTGCACCAACAACATGGTTGAATATGAGGCCTGCATTTTGGGCTCAACTTGGGTATTGACATGAACATTCAGGAGTTATTAGTGATTGGTGATTCAGACCTATTGATACACCAAGTACAAGGAGAATGGGCGACCAAAAATTCCAAGATATTGCCATATCTACATCGTGTACAAGAATTGAGAAAGAGGTTTACAAAGATTGAATTCCGGCACGTCCCCAGAATCCAAAATGAGTTCGCCGATGCATTGGCTACCTTGTCATCTATGATCTAGCATCCAGACAAGAATTTCATCGATCCCATCCCGGTAAAGATCCACGATCAGCCAGCCTACTGCGCCCATGTTGAAGAAGAAGTGGACGAAAAGCCTTGGTTTCATGATATCAAGGAGTATTTGGCGAATGGAGAATATCCAGAGCTCGCAAACGCTACTCAGAAACGCACACTTTGAAGGTTGTTAAACAATTTCTTTCACAACAGAGGAATCCTGTACATGAGGACTCCTGATTTGGGCTTGCTAAGATGTGTCGAGGCAAAGGAAGCAATGAAACTGTTGGAGGAAATACATGCTGGCACATGTGGTCCTCATATGAACGGGTTCGTCCTAGCAAAGAAGATACTTTGGGCTGGTTATTTCTGGATGACCATGGAAACAGATTGCATCCAGTATGTCCGGAAATGCCACCGCTGTCAGATACATGGGGATATGATAAAGGCACCTCCCAGTGAGCTTAATGCAACAAGTTCACCCTGGCCGTTCGTCGCTTGGGGTATGGATGTTATTGGACCAATCGAGCCTACAGCCTCACATGGACACAGGTTCATTCTGGTTGCCATTGACTATTTCACCAAATGGGTTGAAGCATCATATTACAAAGCAGTTACTAAGAAGGTCGTGGCCGACTTTGTCCGCAACCACATTGTTTGTCGGTTTGGAGTTCCAGAGTCGATCATCACCGACAATGGTTCCAACCTAAACAGTGATTTGATGAAAACAATGTGTGAAACCTTCAAGATCAAGCACAAGAACTCCACAGCATACAGACCGCAGATGAATGGAGTCGTTGAGGCTTCCAACAAGAACATCAATAAGATATTGAGAAAGATGATAGAGAAGCACAAGCAGTGGCACGAGAAGCTGTCATTCGCCCTAATGGGATACCGCACCACAGTTCGCACATAAACTGGGGCAACTCCTTACATGTTGGTATACGATACAGAAGCCATCATTCCTGTTGAAGTTGAAATTCCATCTCTGAGAATCATACAAGAAGCTGAGCTCAGCAACGCAGAATGGGTAAGAAGTCGTTATGAGCAATTGGCCCTCATAGCCGGAAAGAATGAACGCAGTTTGTCATGGTCAGCTATATCAGAATAGAATTACCAGAGCCTTCAATAAGAAAGTCAGGCCGAGACGATTCACACCGGGGCAGCTGGTGTTAAAGAAAATCTTTCCTCATCAAGATGAAGCCAAGGGGAAATTCTCTCCCAATTGGCAAGGCCCGTACATGGTTCACCGAGTACTAACAGGAGGAGCACTCATACTTGCAGAAATGGATGGAGAAATTTTGCCTAAACCAATCAACTCAGAAGTAGTCAAGCGCTACTATGTGTAATTGTTATGTTTCTATCAATGTTGTAAATTGAACTACGCCTGACCTGATTCCCGTTTAAGAGGGGATACGTAGGCGGCCCTATGGGTTCGGTCACATTTTAATAAGAATTTCATTTCTCCCACGAATGGAAACTGGGGCAGAATTTTGAGGAGGGACCTCAAAGTTCTGAAGCAAGCTCAGCCGGTCGCCGCACAAGCAGCAGCCAGACACATTCACCTATCAAACTAGGGCAGAATTTTGAGGAGGACCCTCAAAATTCCGTAGCAAGAGAGGCTGCAATGTCTTGAACCACGTCGTGGTCGTCGATTCATCCAAAGAAATTTGTTTTAAATTGTATGTTGTATTTTATAAAACCATGCATATTTACTTCCCAAAACAGCTTGTTTAGCAACGCTACCCCCATGGTACAACAACGTTATCATTATCAAGAAGATAGGCCGAGCCGAGTCAGCAGGGATACGAACTAACCCTCCCCTTTACAAAACTCACGATTTTTCTTTGGATGCAAGCACAAATACGGCGAAAGCCCAAAACATCTTATTATCCCCGCAAGACGCATACTTCTCAAGGATACACTCTCGAACTCATCGCACATGCCGACGCTTACTATTATCGCAAACAACGCTTCATTCACAACAATCATATCGCCAAAATTTATCATCATCTAGATTTCTTACTGTCATTTTATTTTCTCACATTGCATAAGGCTACTGTTCTGCCTTCCGAGACTAAGCATTGTCTCCTTGCATTTTCTCGCATTGCATAAGGCTACTATTCTGCCTTCCGAGGTTAAGCTCTACCTCCCCTACATTCGCATCTTTGCATAAGGATACCATTCTGCCTTCCGAGGTTAAGCTCTACCTCCTCTGCATTTGCATCTTTGCATAAGCCTGCCATTCTGCCTTCCAAGGTTAAGCTCTATCTCCATCTGCATTGTACACTGCATAAGGCTATCATTCTGCCTTTCGAGGTTCTATGCTACCTCTCCTGCACTTTATTCCTACACCGCATAAGGCTACCATTCTGACTTCCGAGGTTCTACGCTACCTCTCTCCGCATTTTACTTCATTACGCAAAGTTCCTATTTACCTTTTCAAACCAATCACCTTTCACGACATTATTTACTTACACTTTCTCTCGGGCTAAGCTCTGCCCCTCTTTCCTTTCGCAAATCGCAAGACTAAGCTCTTTCTTTTCAACATCATACTACTGCATTCTTCATGGGCTAAAATATCGCCAACTTGTCCAAAGGCGTCATCGTTCAGAATCACCATCTCCATGTCCCGAGAACATCATTTCATGGCCTGAGGATCTCTTTATTTCAATCTGCACATCATTATTCAAAGGCATCATGGTCCAGAGGCACCATCCTCATGGCCCGAGAACAACATTTCATAGCCTGCGAATCCCGAACCAAGCGATTCATGGCCCAGGACATCATGGTCTAAGGACATCATCCTAAAATGTCCGAAGACAACATTCATAGTCCAACGGGAACTTGCATCATGTTTATATTATGCAAAATATACGCATGTTCTCTATTTGCAGGTAACCTGGCCAGAACAGCCAACCAGGCAGGAGCAGACCGCTCCAGTCTCTGATACAACCCCGTAAGACCTTCCTACTTTTACCCTACCTCGCACCTTGCGTCTATTTTTGTGAAACATCACCAGTATATTTCGCCGATGATTCCGGAACTACACACGTCCTGATTCCTGAAAGACCAGAGATATGTAGGCAGCTCAGAAGCCAGGGTACTGCCTAATTATCTCACGCAGTTCCATTCGGTCAAAATTGGCCATCATATCTTTACCCGACAACTCTTTCATCCTTCCCGGGTAAAGAGGGGAAGCTGTTGATACCCAATGTTTCCTCAAATTATTTTTCAAACTTGCATATAAGCTCTCAAAATTAATCTTTGCAATAATGAGTATTTTTCCCTATTTTTATTTGAATTATCTCCCTGTTTATTTAATATTTCATATCTAAATCATTCATAAATTATGCTCTAAATAATTTAAAAAATATTTCCTAGCTCAGTATATTATTTATAATCATTTTCTATCTATTAAAATCCAATTATTTCACAAATTATCAATTGGGTCTTATTTAATTTCAATCACAACAATTTTGCAGTTACGGCCCAGTTGGACATTTTGTATTATTTTAATTCGAAACTTATGCATTTCTTACACTTAATATTAGTTAATTACTGTGATGTCACTTATTTAAACTTAATTTCATTTATATACAATTATTAGCTATTTTAATTAATTAATTATCTATATTTTACGGGTATTTAACAATTAGCCACATTTATTTAAATCCTGGCCACATTTCAACCCAATCTTTAAACCCAATTTAACCCAACCCACCAGATTAGATCATCTCAAATACCAAGCCCAATCCCCTAAAATCTACCCGACCCAATCCTCATTTTAATCTGAGTCGTTGATTAATTCAAATCAACGGCCCAGATACACCCTTACCTTAATTAACTCCCTAACTACCCCCCTCCCCAGTCCCTTCAGTCTTCGAGACCTCTCTCTCTCTCTTCTCGTATCTTCCTCTCCTCCTTCTCTCTAGAACCTTCTGGTTCGTCTTCTTCACTGATGGCCCTCAGCCTGTCTCTGGCCACCTCCAGCCTCTCCCCTTTCGACCACCAGCCACCGTGACGCCTCATCTCTCCGATTCTCTTCGTCTCTGAGACCTTTAAAAGGGTTTCGACCATGCCAGACCACCACTGAAGCTCTGCCTGGGTTGTTTCCGGCCTTTCTTCGGCGGGGTTTGACTCGATGGTGCCCTAACCACAATTATTCCTGAGTTTTACGGCCAGCTTCTCTTACTTTTCTCTGGTTTCTTATGAAACCCTAATCTCGACCTAAATCTCTGTATTTTTAATGATTTCAAATCATTCTTTTATAATTTGTACTATTCTCGACTCGATCTTCAAGTTTTAAAACGTTTGTGTCCCTTTTGAAACTAGGGTTTTACAAACCCCTTTCAAAAATGATTCTTTACTTTTGTTATAATGTTATTCTATGCTTCCCACTGTTATTCAACGATTGATTCAAAGCTTCTCTTATCTTAACTTGTTTTACTGAAAACCCTAATTTTGCAGTCTTAATCCTGGATTCTGAGTTCGTCTTTGATTACATGTTCGATTATCATGCATATGTGCTTGTTTATCATAAAAATCACGTGCTCTATGTGAATCCCTGCTTTATACCCTGTGTTTGTGAGTTAAATCTTCCCCTTTCTACCTATTGTGAGTTTTATTTTGTGTGCTCTCATAAATTTGTGCTAATTCTCTCCTAAATCAGTACTATTATCCCTAATTGAGTCCTTGAATTCTTGTGATTGATTCTTAATTGATCTCGCATGAGATTTTCTACTGATTTTAACTTTGTAAAATATTTCCTGACCTTATTATGTGGTCAATCAGACTATTAACTAGCTTTAGGCACTTTCCTTGATTAAAATGTGTTGAACCTAGTCTTTATTGCATATTTTATGCTACCTACTTCCTTATTTGATCATGCTCTGCCTTATGATTTCTTTCCTTATTTAAGTGACTGCTTCTAACCGTTTGCACTAGGACTCCCTAATTAAAAGATGTCCAAGTCTGTGATTGATTCTGATTGAATATTCTTTCCATACTTGTGTTGAACCAGTACTCCTTACCTTATTTGTTTTACTCGTTTTCAGTACTATAAATACCTCCATTCTCTTTTGCATTATGGACACTGATACATTGCATATCACGAACACATCAGTCAATACTATCAATACTACTCTCTCTTGTGCTCTTTCTCTCTTCTCTCTTTGCTCTACTGCTGTTCTCTACTCTTGTCTATTATTAGCCGGCTGTAAGCCAAGGCTGCTATTGTGCTCACTTTTTGCTCTTGGATTCTGCTGTGCTCTTTTATCATCTGGTATGTTCTAACTAATTTTCCAAAGCTCCAAACCAATGTGTTTATTTATATTTCAGTTTGTCATATTCCTAATCATTTTCTACCTATGTTTCTACTGTTCAACATGTAATTAACTCCTTGTTTACCTGTTGATACTTGCCATGCTTATCTCTTTGCATGTTTAGGTTTGAATCAATACATGTCATAGGCCTCGCCTATTCCTGTATGCCTCTGTTAGGCTATTTCCCATTCCTGTTCAGTATCATGTGCCCCCTGATTCCCTGAACCTTTTATCTGTTAGTACTTACCCTACTTACGACTTGCATGCTCTTATGACTGTTATTTGCTCTTAATCTCACCTATTACAATTGTATTCTGTTACTGTCTACCGTCATGTCTATACCTAGCCATTCCCTGGTCGCTTGAACCTTTCTTGATTTGTGTAACTATGCTTAAATGAGTTTCTTAAGTCTATGTCTCTCTTTGTGTCATTATGTGACCTATTTGTCCCCTCACCCCATTGTCCTTGTGTGCAACTCTATACTGTTGAAATTTTCATCAGTACTTCTGTTTGTTTTTAAGTTAATCTTTCAAAAATCACTCTCCAGTTTTGTAAACTCTTTTCTTCAACTACAAACTTTCCCTATCCTTCTAGCACTTCACACTACTCTTAGGACTTTAGGTTCCACACCCTTCGTGTGAGCACTGCTTTGGGTACCTCTGAGTACCCTCTGACACACAAGGCTTGTAATTCCACACTGCACTTGTCTCAACTTTTGGCAATTTGTTTGGGTGCTGGTATTGGCCAGGGACCCAATGAGGGCCCTAGGGAGCTTTGCCACACCCAGACCATATTAAGGCTGTGAAACTCGAAAAGAGTGAGGTTGGAAGATTAGGCGTGATTGAAGGCTCCCTATAGAAGTAACTTCTTATTTTCCTTTTCATTACTGTAATTCATTTATTACCGGTTTGTAATAACTTGTAAATGAATAGTTGAGGATGGATAGCGAATATGGGGCGCTATGCATGCTTAGTCTAGTAATGGGTAGAAAATATGCTTATAGGGTTTTATTTACTTACATGTGCAATAGATAACATGTTTAGGACATGCACCTCATGCATTAGAAATCCTGCTTTAGGTTCTTCACTTTCAGCATTTCTATTATACTCATCTTGCAAACCATGATCATAATTCACAACTATAACAAGTAATAAGAGTGTTATAAGGCTATTACTTCATTCTCATAATCATTAGCATTTAGAAACCATGTTTTAGGTATTCCTATGTGCATTAGATATCCTGTTATTTAGGGCTTCATACTTGTTCGAGTTGCAGTCGTTGAAACACCTAATCAGCATGTTAATTTAATCTCGCTAAAATATGGTTAACTGTTTGAAACGTTTCTGTAAATGTATCCCTCTTAAAATTAGAATCAAAATATGCATGTTCACCCTTCAAAATAATTAGGCAATATATACGACGCCTAGGCAAACTTTAGTCCTAATACGTATTAAAATCAAACCAACTGTGTTTGCTTGCTGGTATTAGAACCAATCAGTTCCTTTTGAAAATCTCAAACCTTACTGCTTTTTCACTCCTGTTCTTTACCTCTTTGCAGTTCATTATACTTTACTCTAAAACTCTACTGTTTTCAAAATACTGATTCTGGGAATCATGCATTTGTTTCCTCTTTACTGAAACTTTATCTGATTCCTGTTCCATTATGCTTTTAAATTACTGGGTTTCAAAGTTACCTCACTCTTCTCAAAATCATGCTACCTTGAATCTTTGCTCTGTATTTCTTTAAAGCTACTGTATTTTTTAGAACAATTTACCTACTCCTTTTACTACAGTTCTCTTTAAACTGCGGACTCCTACTCTACGTTAAGCTACTGTATTCTTTTTTTTAAGTCACTTTTCTTTTGAATCACTAGATTATTTCAAAAACCATGCTTTAATGATTTTCATCCATGTTTTTACCGGAGACTTTAAATCGTTTTGTACTTCTAAATCCTACTGCTATCTCTAAGCTACTGCATTTCTGAAAATCAATCCCCCTTTTGAATTACTCAGTCTTAACTAAACCTTCTGCTTTCCCTACTAAGTTGTCAAAACATATCCTTTTACTACAACTGTCGGAACTTACTGTTTTTCTTTAACTCCAAAACTCTGTTTTAAATCCTGACTTTAAGATTTTAGTTGTGTTTGAGACGTGCTACTAACATGTTTACCTGTGGAGGAATCTGTGAGCCCTTATTTGTCTTTACGCGTTCCCTTACAGGTAGTCCTACTTGTTATGTATGTCACTTAGCATTTTATCCTTTAAACCTAAGGGTTCAGCCTAGTACTCACCTTGTAGGAGTAGTAGTCCTAAATACCCTCCAGGACTTATAGGACGGGACGGGTAATAGCATGCAATAAGCATTCGTGACCAACACACGCGCTTTAAATAACCTTTACGGGGTGGGAAGGGTAGAATACGAATATGATGACCGGTGCGCTAATACCACGTGTAGCCGCCTCTTTGAGGAAGTGACATACCGGGTATTGCATTGATGTGATCCGTATTACTTTAAACCTAGGATAATTTCTTTCAAATGTTTTTCCTATAATGTTTTCAGAACCTTTCAATAAAGATTTTGTACTTGATTGAAATCCCTTCTTATCTGAGCCTTATTTGGTGCTTATTTACCGTCCAAATTTACGAAACTTCTTGGCTGGGACCCATAGTTGTGGATCTTGAGGGGTTCCTAACACCTTCCCCTTGAGATAATTTCAAGCCCTTACCCAATCTCTGGTAATGCAAACTAGTTCAATGATTTATCTACTCTAGGTGCCCTAACGCACCACAAATTCGTTAGGTGGCGACTCTTCCTTAAACCTCTTCCTTTAAGGAGTTGTCCAGAATGTCATAAACCCGATCTCTCCGTACCTAACCCGTGCGATAGAAAAAAGGGGCGTGACAGCCTTCGATAAAAGATTTCGCCCAAGATACTTTCAAGTAGGAGATCAAGTCCTTTCCATAAGAAGACCCATTATTACTTCCCATAAACCTGTATGGAAGTTCACTTCAAAATGGGATGGGTTATATGTCGTGCAAGAAGCTTATTCAAGTGGGGCTTACAAGCTGGTGGATGTAGATGGCATGGGAATCGACCCTATCAATAGAAAGTTTTTTAAGAAGTATTATCCGTGAAGTTGCAACGCTCTTTGACGCATGCGCCTAAACTGCATGTTCCTATACTCCTGGCCCGCATGAGTCTAAACTGTGTATGACCCACCAAACAAAATGAGTCCGCTAGGTTGAAAACCTCGAAATATGCGGCCTAGGAAAAAGTTAAGACATAAAAATATTAAAAAAATAATAAAATAAAATAATAATAAAATAAAATCACCCATTCTGAACTACGGTATGACTTGATCCTCTTCACCGAGGTACGTAGGCAGCTTAGAGTTTCATTCTGAGTTCAGTCGCATGAGTTCAAGAAAATATATGGTGCCCCAATCGTTGTTCGAATGAAGTACGATGAAATGTAATCCATTCAACCACCACTTGAAAATTTCATTGAGATACCATTTTTCTGTTAAACTTTGGGTCCCATTTGATTTAAAGGGGGAAAGCTGCTATGATAAAATATTGTCTTCACTGAAATGATGACAATGTTTGCATCAAAGTCTGGGGATTCGCTATGTCTTCATGTTTGCATAACCTTCAAGTTTGTTGGACTTCATATTCGCTCACTTCCAAAAGGAGGGGGGGGGGGGGGGGGGAAGAGAAGAGAGGCGTCAAAAAGAACACAAATATAAGAAAAAAGATTCCTTGGCACAACGTTTCGAATTTAGAGAGACTTGGACCCAAGATGTTTCTGAGAATGGAGTTCTTGGATTTTGGTTGATAGCAAGAAATACGCCTTATGATCTTAGGGCTTCCATACCAAAACAAAAAAAAATTGGCAAAGTCGTGCCAATTCGAAACTGACGGTATATTAAAATCTGATGTTGATTTTGAAATACTATCTCAAACAATCCTTAAGGTATCACATCCTACATTTTGGAAATATTTTAGATTTTGAAGTCTTGTTTTCATAAAATCAAATGGTTCTTGATTTCTACATTCCTACATCAAGGTATAAACGTTTTGGTGAAGTCGCACAAATCTGAAATTGTCAACGTGTTGGAATCTAAAGTTAGATTCGAAATAATATATGGGACGATTCTCAAATTGTTTTATTCCGAATTTAGATATCTCCTATATCTCGAAGTCTTGTTTTCATAAAATCAAGCGGTTCATGATTTTGACGTTTCTACATCAAGATATAAGAGTTTAGGTGATGTCGCGTAAGTTTGAAATCGTCAGCGTGTCGGAAGTTTAAGTTGACTTCGAAATATTATCTGAAACTATACTTAAGGTATTAAATTCCACATTTTGGACATATTTTAGATATTGAAGTCTAGTTTTCATAAAACCAAACGGTTCGTAATTTCAATGTTTCTACACCAAGATACGTATATTTTGATGAGACTGCGCAAATCTGAAATTGCCAGCATGGTGCAATATAAAGCTGGTTTTGAAATGTTGTCCAGGGCGATTCTGAAGGTGTTTGATAATAAGTTTTTGGTATATTTTAGATATTGAAGTCTGATTTTCGAGAAATCAAACGGTTCATTATTTGGACTCTCCCACGACAAGATATCAATATTTTGTTACAAGTGCGTAAATCTGAAAATTATGCGACTAAGATAAAAGTCGGAAAATGTAAAGCAAAAGAGAAGCAGAAATATTTAAGCCCTCGAAGTCTCCAAGTCCGTCGGTCTTCAAGTAGAAGTCTCCAAGTTTAAATCTTCAAGTCCTTCGGTCTTCAAGTTTAAGTCTTCACCTTCGCCACTCTTCAAGTTGAAATATTTAAGCCCTTCAAGTTTTCAAGTTGCAGTCTTTAAATTCGTTGTTCATAAAGTTGAATTGTTTAAGCCATCCAAATCTTCAAGTTGAAGTCTTCAAGTCTGCTAAATTTTCAAGTTGAATTTTAAAAGTCAACCACTCTTCAAGTTGAAGTCTGCAAAGTCCGCCAAATCTTCAAAGTTTTCCAAGTGTTCAAGTCGATGTCGTCTTCGAGTTGAAGCTTTAACTTTCCAATCTTAAGGTGGACATACAAGTCCTTTTGTACCTTAAGTTTGCCTCTTCGTGGGTTTGTCCTTAAAAGGAACTATAATTTTCATTGACAGTAATCTCTCCGATACTCGGGTCATTTTGAGAGTAATCTCTCCGATAGTCGTGTTATTTTGAGAGTAATCTCTCCGATAGTCGGGCCTCATTGAGAGTAATATCTCCGGTAGTCGAGTCATTTTGAGAGTAAACTCTCCGGTAGTCGAGCCACATTGAGAGTAATCTCTCTGATAGTCGGGTCATTTTGAGAGTAATCTCTCTGATAGTCGGGTCATTTTGAGAGTAATCTCTCCGGTAGTCGAGTCACATTGAGAGTAATCTCTCTGATAGTCGGGTCATTTTGAGAGTAATCTCTCTGATAGTCGAGCTACACTGAGAGTAATCTTTCCGGTAGTCGGGTCATTTTGAGAGTAATCTCTCAGGTAGTCGGGCCACATTGATAGTAATATCTCTGGTAGTCGGGCCACATTGAGAGTAGTCTCTCCGATAGTTAGTTCATTGTGAGAGTAATCTCTCCGGTAGTCGAGTCACATTGAGAGTAATCTCTCTGGTAGTCGGGCCACATTGAGAATAATCTCTCCGGTAGTCGGGCCATGAGAGTAATCTCTCCGATATTCGGGCAAGGATGAGTACTCATCCCTTCACACTTAAAATTGCATTCTTCATGCATGGAGGAATTTACTCTCACTTTCTTGACCTACAAAAAGAAAATAAAAAGACAACAAAAGAAGAGAGGCACAAGAAAAGAAGAAGAAATTACCTTCGCATTAATGCTTTCGCGTCCACAAAACTAGACTCAAGTGGCTTGCGAAGACTGCGAATTGATACTCACTAAATACGAGCACACAGGTTTATATAGATGGCAAAAAGGAACATTGGGAAGTCTGTTAGGCGATGTGGGATAAGTGAGGCGGCATCAACAATCCTTTCCCAACATGGAAAGGGAACATAAATGGATGTCTCGCTTACAGGTAATGAAGGCGGCGAAAAATATTTGTTTGAGATTAACTTAAAGTTGGATACGTTCATTCACTTATGTGTCCTAGGAGGAATCTAATGGAGTTAAGCCAAACTCCACTGAAGGCATGCAAATGATATAAATTTATCTCCAGCTAGGTAGATTGGAGTGGAAAATCTAATTCTTGCATTTAAAGGAACTTATAATATTTTTTAATTGGAGGCTAATATAATGGTGTTGGATGTTGCTCTCAATTGTACAAAAAAGGGGTCAAACTTTGACGGGTTGTAATACTTCGAGTGTTGTCTTCATGATACAAAAAATATACATACCCGACAAGTTTCGAAGCAGGGGGCATTTGTAAGCATTTAAATTTTATGGAATTTAAACCGATAAAATAATATGGACTATATTTTAAATATATTAGTCCAACTAAATATTATGGGCTATTAATTAAATTAATTATATAGGTCCAATATATATGGATTATATAAATAAGTCTTAATCCATGGGCTCAAGTGATTAGCCCACTTCATTAAGCCCAAGATGTCATCTTCCTAGAGACCCAGTTTGGTGCCATGTGTCAAATGACGTGGCGCGCCAATTCAAACGGAAGAGCAAATATGTAACGACCCAGCCGGTCGTTTTGTATGTTGGGACTCTGTTCCCGTGAATGACTCTTTCCGTAGCGACTACTCGTGCCTTATGACTTGT
>MDKH01110375.1:0-29628 GCA_005239495.1 Nicotiana undulata | reverse complement strand
GCTCTTTAAAGACTCGAGGAGGAAGATGAAAATGGAGGAAATAGGCTAAGTCCCGTATTTAATTAAACTGCCCAGAAATTCCTTCACTGCGATCGCGACAAGGGCCCTGCAATCGCGAATGCCAACTGGCCAGACCTCTGCGATCGCGGCAAAGGTCCTGCGATCGCGAAGAGTAACTGTGCCCGGCCCTGGCTTGCACTATGCGATCGCGAGGATGGGGTTGCGATCGCGAAGGCATGGAGTCCAGCCTTCCGCGATCGCGAAGAGAAAGCTGCGATCGCGAAGAACAATCAGCAGCCCAACCCAATTCCTTCTCCGTGATCGCGACCCACCTTCTGCGATCGCAGAGAAGGAAACCAGACAGCAAAAATCTTATTTTTCCAACTTAGCTCTCGGGGGTCCAAAACTCACCTGAGCCCCTCGGGACCCTGTCCAAAAGCACCGACAAGTCTGTATTCATTATACGGACTCGCTCGAACTTCCGGATAGTGAAAAACAACAACGAAACTCAGAATTCAACCCCAAAACCAAATTGAATCAAGCTTAAGAACTTAAGATTCTAGAATGCATTTCAATGCGCCGAACCGGCCTATACTACTCGGAATGATTTCAAAATTTGCAGACAAGTCGTAAATGACATAACGGAACTATTCCCAATCTCATAATTTCATTCGGACCTCGGTAACATAAATCACATTCCAAACAAAAATTCAAATTCTATGAGAATCCTCAAAACTTCATTAACTCTAAATTTCCCATTTTGATCTTAAACCCGTCAAATCAAGTCTGTTTCTTACCAAATTTCACAGATAACTTAAATAATACATATTGAACCTGTTCCGGGCTCCGGAACAATAGTACGGGCCCGGCAGCACAGGTTTCACATCGAGGTTCATTTTCATAAGCCTTTATTATTTTTCAGAAAATAATTTTCTTTAAAAATTCATATCTCGGACTTGGCTCCTCGAAATTCGATTCCGGGCATACGCCTAAGTCCCATATTTTCCTACGGACCTTTCGGGACCGCCAGATCACGGGTCCGGGTATGTTTACCAAATCTGTTGACCAAAGTCAACTTTATTCAATTAATTGTCATAGATTCAACTTTTTATCAAGTTTCCATATAAAGGCTTCCCAGCTACGTGCCCGGGCTGCGCACGCACATCGAGGTAAGATTAACGGAGGCTTTCGGGGCCTCAGAACACAGTCATAATTAAATTTACATAAGATGACCTTTTGGGTCATCACACCAGTAATAGTAGAAATTTAGAATTTGGAAACAATTTAAGGAAGGAAACAAAATTCAAATACTACATCTTGGGATCCGGTGTCACACAGTCATGAGATGCTAATACATAAATAAGACCCAAAAGAAGGAAAATGTTCAACATAGTCCTAAAGTAATACGAAGGTAGAATAAGAGAACAAATGACGAGATCACGGTCGCCGGCTGTTACCTCGTCAACTCCAATAAAACCGTTGCGACTGACTGACCAGAGCTGGATCTCAATGTACCTGGATCTGCACACAAGGTGCAGAGTATAATGTGAGTACACCAACTCAGTAAGTAACGAAAACAACCTACGGGCTGGAGGTAGTGACAGACTAAACCTCCGGTAGTTATGAATAACAGCATATAACATGAACATGACAGTGATATAGTAAGAAGTAAGCCAAATGCACCAAAAATATATCTGTGTCTTTGCAAAAGTTCATGTAAAAATCCGAAATGACATGTACCCAGTACTCAAACCCTCATAAGGACGTTCACTCAGTACTGAGATTGGCCATGAAGCCCAGGGAAGGTCCATCCCGGAATATAGATACACGCTGTGACATAGTCACTTAGTACTGAGGAAAGAGGCCAATTCAGCCCCACGGAGATGATCCATCTCCAGAACAAACCCCACAGAGAATATCCATCTCCGGAACATGTCACTCGGACAAGATCCATGTCCAGGGAAGATCCATCCCGCAATATCTGTGCGCTCACTGGGGGTGTAAAGACTCCGGAGGGGCTCCTATAAGCCCAAGCGCTATATCAAACCAACGAAGGTATGATTCAAGGATCGCTGCGGTGTGCAGTCTGATCTCACAACTGTCTCAGAATACGGCTCTAGGCCTCACTCAGTTAATACTCTCAAGTCTCACTCACAACGCTCCCAAGTATGTATAATTCATCCCAAACAATGATAATGTAAAATAACTAACAAACTTCTGAGACTGAGGCATTAAGAGATATGCACAACAGGACTGAGTGCATTATAGTAAATAACTATAGATAGAGACAACAATAATTGACCGTTTCGGTCTAAAAACATTGGCATGAAGCCTTAGAAATTACACTTATCATGATTTCTAATATGTTCAAGGAACTCTCTACCTTCGCAGTACAAGTATCAGTGTGAAACAACCATTAGACAATGCCATAGGATGAGCCAGGCCACAACAATCGGTGTACGCCCACATGCCCGTCACTTGGCAAGTGCGTCACTTTAGTTTACATCAATTATCATATAATTTGGGGTTTTGAACCCTCAGATCCAAGGTTGAAGACGTTACTTACCTCAAAACCGGCTAAAACACTACTTCGCAATTCCTTTGCCTCGAAATTTGGCCTCCGAGCGCTCCAAATCTACCAACAATCAATTGTATAACAGTATTACATGCTAAGGGATGAATCCCAATCAAAATCTATCAAGAATACTCAAAAATCCTGAAATTGATCAAACCCGGCCCCCGAGCCTACGTCTCGATACTCGATATAATTTACACCACAAGAAACCTCGTCCTCCCACGAGTCCATACATACCAACAACACATAAATCGGAGTCCAAATGACCCCTTAAATCCCTATTTCAAAGTGTCTTAAATCCCAAGCCCTAACTACCCATTTCCACTGATTTTTCCCAAATTTCCATCATAAATCTGACCTTTAATCATGCATTAATGAGTTTAGAGTCCAGAAATCTTACCTCCACGAAGAACTATCGAATCCCTTCTTCAAAAACCCTTCAAAAGCCTCAAACCTGGATGAAATATTGAGAAAGATGGCTAAAATTCGCGAAGGCTGGATTTTATACCTTCTGCCCAGTGATCTCGCGCCTGCGATCACTTACCCGCACCTGCGGCTTCGCAGGTGCGTTGCTCCTCCCGCACCTGCGGCTTCGCAGGTGTGATGCTCCTTCCGCACCTGCAATCTCCCCTGAAGTCTTCCCGTTTCCGCACTTGCGGTGCACCTTCCGCACCTGCGACCTCGCAGGTGTGACAAATCCCTCGCACTTGCGAGAAACTCCACACTCAGCCCAAACCTCGCACCTTCTCTCCCCTGCGATGCCGCACCTGTGATCAATCTTCCGCAGGTGTGAAAACATCAAAAGCAGCAGCTGAAGCTGCATTTTGACAAGTCAAAATTCCCCGTTCGCCACCTGAAATCAATCCTGAGCCCCTCGGGACCCCAACCAACCATACCAACGCATCATATATGATCATTCAAACTTATTCGAGCCTTTAAAACATCAATAACAACATCAAAACTCCGAAAACTCATTGAATTCAAGCCTATGAACATTGAAATTTCTAGATTCCACCAACGATGCAGAAACTACCTAAAACAACTCCGATTGATCTGAAAATTTGCAGACATATCCAAAATGACATTACGAACCTGTTCCAATTATCAGAATTCCATTCCGACCCCGATAGCTTATTTTCCACTGCCGACCGGAAATCGCCAAAACTAACTTTTGCCAAATCAAGCCTAATTCTACACCGGACATCACAAAAGCATTTCGGACATGCTCCTAAGTCCCAAATTACCTAAAGAAGCTATTCGAGCCATCAAATACGCATTCCGAGGTCATTTACCAATAAGGCAACTCCGAGTTGACTTTTCCAACTCTAAGGCTACTTTTAAGGACTAAATGACTCAATACCCTCTATAACCGCTCCGATCCCGAACCAACCGACTCCAACACCTCATGAATAGTCTAACTAAGCTACAACAAGGCAGAAACAGAGAAAATAATGCATGTTCTACGTAACGACCGGCCAGGTCGTTACATTCTCCCCCTCTTAAATAAACGTTCGTCCTCGAACGGGCCTAGAAACATACCTGAAGTCTCAAACAGGTGAGGATATCTGCTCCGCATCTCCCGCTCGGTCTCCCAAGTGGCCTCCTCTACTGACTGACCTCTCCACTGCACCTTCACTGAAGCTATCTCCTTTGATCTCAACTTCCTGACCTCGCGAGCCAAAATAGCCACTGGCTCCACCTCATAAGACATACCACCCTCGAGCTGAACTTTATTGAAGTCTAAGACATGAGACGGGTCACCAACATACTTCCGGAGCATCGACATATGGAACACCGGATGCACACTCGATAACCTGGGAAGCAAGGCAAGTCTGTAAGCCACCTCCCCAACCTTCTGAAGCACCTCAAAAGGACTAATGAACCAGGGACTAAGCTTTCCCCTCTTTCCAAACCTCATGACACCCTTCATGGGTGACACCTTCAGCAGAACCCTATCGCCCACCATGAAAGACACGTCCCGAACCTTTCGGCCAACATAGCTCTTCTTTCTAGACTGAGCCGTGCGAAGTCGCTCCTGAATCAACTTCACCCTCTCCAATGCATCCTGCACCAGATCTGGGCCTAACAACCTAGCCTCACCAGGCTCAAACAAACCAACCGGAGATCTGCACCTCCTACAATATAAAGCCTCATATGGCGCCATCTGAATACTAGATTGGTAGATGTTATTATAAGCACACTCTGCTAATGGCAAAAACTGATCCCACGAACCACCAAAATCAATCACACATGCACGCAACATGTCCTCTAAGATCTGAATAGTCCTCTCTGACTGTCCATCGGTCTAGGGATGAAATGCTGTGCTCATATCTACCTAAGTACCCATACCTCTCTGCATAGCTCTCCAAAACTGAGATGTGAACTGAGTACCTCTGTCAAAAATAATAGAAACTGGGACCCCATGTAATCGGACAATCTCCCTGATGTAAATACCAGCTAACCTCTCCGAAGTATAAGTAGTACTGACAGGAATGAAGTGCGCATACTTGGTCAGTCGATCCACAATGACCCAAATAGCATCCAATCCCTTCGAAGTCCGTGGAAGCCCAACTACAAAGTCCATAGTGATCCGCTCCCACTTCCATTCCAGAATAGCTATCTCCTGAAGCAATCCACTTGGTCTCTGGTGCTCACACTTGACCTGCTAACAGTTGAGGCACCATGCTACATGCTCAACAATATCCCTCTTTATCCGCCTCCACCAATATTGCTGTCTCAGGTCCTGGTACATCTTCGCGGCACCCGGATGGATAGAATACCGCGAGCTATGGGCCTTTGCCAATATCAACTCTCGAAGGCCATCTACATCGGGCACACAAATACGAACCTACATCCTTATAACCCCGTCATCGTCAATAGTCACATCCCTGGCATCACCTCGACGGACCCTGTCTTGAAGAACCAACAAACAGCGGTCATCATACTGACGTGCTATAATCTGATCATAGAGAGAAGACCGGGAAGCCATGATAGCTAACACCCGCGGAGGATCTGACAAATCCAACCTCACAAGCTACCCTGCTAAGTCCTGAACGTCACGTGCTAAGGGTCGCTCTACTGCCGAAAGATAGGCTAGACTCCCCAAACTCCCTGCTCGGCGACTCAGGGCGTCGGCCACCACATTGGCCTTCCTCGGATGATATAGAATGGTGAGGTCATAATCCATAAGAAGCTCCAACCATCTCCTCTGGCGCAAATTCAAATCCTTCTGCTTCAGTAGGTACTGCAAACTGTGATGGTCGGTAAAAATCTCACACTGAACCCCATATAAATAATGACGCCAAATCTTTAGAGCATGAACAATGGCAGCTTGCTCAAGATCATGCACTGGATAATTCTTCTCGTGCACCTTCAACTGTCTAGACTCGTAGGCAATCACCCTACCGTCCTGCATCAATACCGCTCCCAAGCCAACTTTGGAAGCATCACAGTAGACTGTATAAGAACCTGAACCCGTAGGTAAGACTAATACCGGGGCTATGGTCAATGCTGACTTGAGCTTCTGAAAGCTCTCCTCACACTCATCGGACCATATGAATGGAGCACCCTTCTGGGTCAATTTGGTCAGTGGTGAAGCAATAAAAGAAAATCCCTCCACAAAGCGACGGTAATAACCCGCCAAACCAAGGAAACTCCTAATATCTGTAGCTGAGGACGGTTTGGGCCAACTCTGCACCGGCTCTATCTTCTTCAGGTCCACCTGAATACCCTCACTAGACACCACGTGACCCAAGAAAGCTACCGAACTAAGCCAAAACTCACACTTGGAGAACTTTGCATAAAGCTGCTCCTCTCTCAACCTCTGCAACACAACCCGCAAGTGCTGAGCGTGCTCCTCCTGGCTACGAGAATACACCAGGATGTCATCAATGAACACAATAACAAATGAATCAAGGTAAGGCTGAAACACGCTGTTCATCAAGTGCATGAACGCGACTGGGGTATTGGTCAGCCTAAAAGACATAACCAAGAACTCATAGTGACCATATCTGGTCTTGAAAGCAGTCTTCAAAATATCAGAACCCCGAATCTTCAACTGGTGATACCCCGACCTCAAGTCAATCTTGGAGAACACCTTAGCTCCCTGAAGCTGATCAAATAGGTCATCAATGCGAGGCAAAGGATACCGGTTCTTCACCGTAACCTTATTCAGCTGCCTATAGTCAATGCACATGCGCATAGAACCATCCTTCTTCTTTACGAACAACACCGGCGCACCCCAGGGTGAAACACTAGGCCGAATGAACCCTTTATCAAGGAGTTCCTGAAGCTTCTCCTTCAATTCCTTCAACTCTGCTGGGGCCATGCGGTAAGGCGGAATAGAGATAGGCTGGGTATCTAGTAACAAGTCAATACCAAAGTCAATGTCTCTGTTAGGTGGCATGCCTGGCAGGTCTGCAGGGAAAATGTCCCGAAACTCACGGACCAGAGGAACAGAATCAATAGAAGGAGTCTCACTACCAACATCCCTCACAAAGGCCAGATAAGACTCACATCCCTTCCCAATCATACGCTGAGCTTTCAAATAGGGTAGGCACATACTCCACCAAACCTCTCCACTCAATCCTCGGCAATCCGGTCATAGATAAGGTCACGGTCTTGGCGTGACAGTCAAGAACAACATGGCACGGACATAGCCAATCCATGCCTAATATCACATCAAAGTCAACCATGCTAAGCAATAATAAATCCACCCAGGTCTCTAGACCCCCAATAGATATGACACAAGACCAGTACACCCGGTCCACCACAACAGTATCCCCCATCAGAGTCAACATATGAGCAGCTGAAATCAAGGACTCACGGGGCATATCCAAGAAATGTGCGAAATATTATGAACCTATGAGTACGTAGAACCAGGGTCAAATAATACCGAATCTCGGTGGCAGACGAGAATAATACCTTTGATCACTGCATCTGAAGCTACGACATCTGGTCTGGTCGAAAGTGCATAAAAACGGGCCTGTCCTCCACTTGATCGACCTCCCTCTCTAGGGGGGCCTCTGACTGCCTGGCCTCCACCCCTAGCTGCCTGAGCGGGTGGTGTAGAAACTGGTGCTAAAGCTGGAGGCTGGCTCCTCTGCTGATAAGAACTACCAGAAAGGCGGGGACAATACCTCTTGATGTGACCTGGATCTACACACTCGAAACAACCTCTCTCAACAAAAGACAGTGGGGACTGAAGGGAACCTCTGGAACCAGAGTAGCTTCTAGAAGAACCATGTGCTAAAGAACCCTGAACTGACGGTGGCCGGGATGAGCTCTGGGATGGAAGTGCACTGAATGATGAACGGCCCAGATGAGAACTATGGGGACTGTGTCCTGATGAAGCCCGACTGTAAACTGGACGGGCTGGCTGAGGAGACCTGAATGGATGACCTCTACTGTACTGAGACTGACCTCCCGAGTGACCACCACCATAACTACCAGATCCTTGAGGCCTCTTGGCCTCCATATCAACACGCTCCTGGCTGCGCACTAACTCAATCTCCCTGGCTATGTCAACTACCTCCTCAAAAGAAGCCCCAGATACGCTCTCCCTGGTCAGAAAGATCTGTATCTGATAAGTAAGACCGTCAAAAAACCTCCGGATCCTCTCTCTATCTGTGGGAATTAGCCAGATGGCATGACGAGCTAACTCAGATAAACTCATCTCATACTGTGTCACGGCCATGTCCTCCTGACGTAACTGCTCGAACTCTCTACGTAGCTCCTTTCTGCGGGACTGTGGTATATACTTCTCCAAGAAGAGAATGGAGAACTGATGCCATGTAAGGGGCGCTGCATCGGCGGGTCTACGCCTCTCATAGGCCTCCCACCAAGAAAGTGCAGCTCTTGAGAACTGGAAGGTAGTAAATGGAACTCCGCTGGCCTCTAGTATCCCTGCTGTGTGTAGTATCCTCTGACACTTGTCCAAGAAGGCCTGGGCATCCTCGCCCTCAGTACCACAAAAAGTAGGAGGCTGGAGCCTGCTAAACCTCTCCAATCTATGCTGCTCATCATCAGCTAAGGATGGAACCACAGAGTCCTGTACCGGAGCAATCGGCTGTGGTGGGACTGCCCCAGGAGTCTGAAGTCCTTGAATGACCTGCTCAGGTGTCCGGGCAGCTGGAGTATGATTGCCTCCCCCGACTGAGAAGTAGTAGAAGTAGTGGACATAGCGACGACCTGTGCCAGACTGGTGCACACCGTCAGAATCTGCGCTACGGTCTCCTGAAGACCTGGAATCACAATGGGTACTGCTGGTGCGTGAGCCTGTCCCGCTGGAATCTCAGCTGCGGGAACATGATCCTAGACAATGGGAGGATCCACAGGTGCTGCCCCAGCTGCTGTGCGGGCTGCACCCCTCCCTCTGCCACGGCCTCGACCTCTGGCTGGTCCTGCTAGTGTCTGGTCACCGCTGTCGGTAGCACGAGTCATCACCATCTGTGAGAGAGTGAAAACAACAAGAGTTTAGTTTTAGAATTCAACAGAGTCGCACGCCAGAATTCAAAGATGTGGAATTTTCTGTAGCCTCTCGAAGATAAGTACAGACGTCTCCGTACCGATCCACAAGACTCTACTAAACCTGCTCATGACTGGTGAGACCTATTCAACCTAGAGCTTTGATACCAACTTGTCACGACCCAATTTCGGAGTCGTGATGGCGCCTGTCCCGGAACCAGGCCAGCCACCTAACTATAACAATTCTAGGTTCGAGTATTGGAGGAAATGCTCATTTTTAATAAATCCAAACCAGTAATAGTAGAAATTCAGAATTTGGAAACAATTTAAGGAAGGAAACA
This sequence comes from Nicotiana undulata, assembly GCA_005239495.1. Lineage (NCBI taxonomy): Eukaryota > Viridiplantae > Streptophyta > Magnoliopsida > Solanales > Solanaceae > Nicotiana > Nicotiana undulata. The sequence continues at coordinate 20,247 of MDKH01110375.1, read as the reverse complement.
AAATTCAAATACTACATCTTTGGATCCAGTGTCACACAGTCATGAGCTGCTAATACATAAATAAGACCCAAAAGAAGGAAAATATTCAACATAGTCCTAAAGTAATACGAAGGTAGAATAAGAGAACAGATGACGAGATCACGGTCGCCAGCTGCTACCTCGTCAACTCCAATAAAACCGCTGCGACTCACTGACCAGAGCTGGATCTCAATGTACCTGGATCTGCACACAAGGTGCAGAGTATAATGTGAGTACACCAACTCAGTAAGTAACGAAAACAACCTACGGGCTGAGAGGTAGTGAAAGACTAAACCTCCGGTAGTTATGAATAACAACATATAACATGAACATGACAGTAATATAGTAAGAAGTAAGCCAAATGCACCAAAAATATATCTGTGTCTTTGCAAAAGTTCATGTAAAAATCCGAAATGACATGTACCCAGTACTCAAACCCTCATAAGGACGTCCACTCAGTACTGAGATTGGCCATGAAGCCCAGGGAAGGTCCATCCCGGAATATAGATACACGCTGTGACATAGTCAATCAGTACTGAGGAAAGAGGCCAATTTAGCCCCATGCAGAAGATCCATCTCCGGAACAAACTCCACGGAGAAGATCCATCTCCGAAACATGTCACTCGGACAAGATCCATGTCCAGGGAAGATCCATCCCGCAATATCTGTGCGCTCACTGGGGGTGTAAAGACTCCGGAGGGGCTCCTATAAGCCCAAGCTATATATCAAACCAACGAAGGTATGATTCAAGGATCGCTGCGGTGTGCAGTCCGATCTCACAACTGTCTCAGAATACGACTCTAGGCCTCACTCAGTCAATACTCTCAAGTCTCACTCACAACGCTCCCAAGTATGTATAATTCAGCCCAAACAATGATAATGTAAAATAACTAACAAACTTCTGAGACTGAGGCATTAAGAGATATGCTACAACAGGACTGAGTGTATGATAGTAAATAACTACAAATAGAGACAACAATAATTGACCGTTTCGGTCTAAACACACTGGCATGAAGCCTTAACAATTACACTTATCATGATTTCTAATATGCTCAAGGAACTCTCCACCTTCGCAGTACAAGTATAAGTGTGAAACAACCATTAGACAATGCCATAGGATGAGCCATGCCACAACAATCGATGTACGCCCACATGCCTGTCACTTGGCAAGTGCGTCACTTTAGTTTACATCAATTATCAGATAATTTGGGGTTTAGAACCCTCAGTTCCAAGGTTGAAGACGTTACTTACCTCAAAACCGATTAAAACACTACTTCGCAGTACCCTTGCCTCAAAATTCGGCCTCCGAGCGCTCCAAATATACCAACAATCAATCGTAATTATTACATGCTAAGGGATGAATCCCAATCAAAATCTATCAAGAATACTCTTAAATCCCAAGCCCTAACTACCCATTTCCACTGATTTTTCCCAGATTTCCATCATAAATCCGACCTTTAATCATGCATTAACGAGTTTAGAGTCCAAAAATCTTACCTCCACGAAGAACTATCGAATCCGTCTTCAAAAACCCTTCAAAAGCCTCAAACCCGGATGAAATATTGAGAAACATGGCTAAAATTTGCGAAGGCTGGCTTTAATACCTTCTGCCCAGTGATCTCGCGCCTGCGATCACTTACCCGCACCTGCGGCTCTCCTTCCGCACCTGCGATCTCCCCTGAAGTCTCCCCATTTCCGCATCTACGGTGCACCTTCCGCACCTGCGACCTCGCAGGTGCGACAAATCCCTCGCACCTGCGGGCAACTCAACATTCAGCCCAAACCTCGCACCTGCTCTCCCCTGCGATGCCGCACCTACGATCAATCTTCCGTAGGTGCGAAAACATCAGAAGCAGCAGCTGAAGCTGCATTTTGACAAGTCCAAATTCCCCGTTCACCACCCGAAATCAATCTCGAGCCCCTCGGGACCATAATCAACCATACCAATGCATCATATATGATCATTCAAACTTAGCCGAGCCTTTAAAACATCAATAACAACATCAAAGCTCCAAAAACTCATCGAATTCAAGCCTATGAACATTGAAATTTCTAGATTCCACCAACGATGCCGAAACTACCCTAAACAACTCCGATTGATCTGAAATTTTGCAGACACATCCAAAATGACATTACGAACATGTTCCAATTGTTGGAATTCCATTCCGACCTCGATAGCCTATTTTTCACTGCCGACCGAAAATCGCCAAAACTAACTTTCGCCAAATCAAGCCTAATTCTACACCGGACATCACAAAAACATTCCGGACACGCTCCTAAGTCCCAAATTATCTAACGAAGCTATCCGAGCCATCAAATCCGCATTCCGAGTTCATTTACCAATAAGTCAACTCTGAGTTGACTTTTCCAACTCTAAGGCTACTTTTAAGGACTAAATGACTCAATTCCCTCTATAACCGCTCCGATCCCGAACCAACCGACTCCAACCCCTCATGAACAGTCTAACCAAGCTACAACAAGGCAGAAACAGAAAAAATAATGCATGCTCTACGTAGCGACCGGCCGGGTCGTTACAAGTGACGAGGTACAGTCAATACACTCATTAGTTTATTAACCTGCGCAATATAACCTATAAAAATAATAGGAAACAATAATCAACCAGTGATATAAACAGCAGGGCAACAATAATACTATATATATATTTCTCAACAATTAATGAACACAAGTACGGCCAATTAATCAAATTCTTCAGATATAAATCTTTCGCCTATAAATGTTCCCAATAGTAATCTTTAGGATATAATAGCTTCCGATAACTATATTTCGAATATGCTTCCTTCAAATAGAATTCTTTCTAATATAATTCTTCAATATCTTTCGAATATAATTCTTTCAAATAATATTTTTGAATAATTCTTTCAAATAAAAGTCACCATGTGACACCTTATTTCAAATAAAAAATAGGGGTCTCAGCCCATTTTCATATTTCCAGGACACCTCATGCCAATATTTTTATCACAACTGCACGGACAACTCACGTGCCAATATCGTCATCATTTACTCATGGCACCTCGTGCACATTTGATGCACGATTGCACAGACAATTCACATGCCAATATCATTTTCATTATATAACCAGGGCACCTCGTGCCTATATTTCATACCATAACCGTACGGATTTCACGTACAAATAATAAATTCTTCTCTTATCCACGACACCTCGTGCCCATATCATAATCCGCTCGGCAATATCCACATGCTCATAATTTCAACATATATCTGACTATTATCAAATTTACTGGAATTATAAAATAAATTTCACAATATATAAAAAAAATCACCAGGAAATCACAACATCGCATAAAAATCACCAACACAATATTCCCACATCACCACATATCATCCTTGACCATATCCGCCCTTATCCCTCCTATAGACACCCTTATCGCTCCTGTAATAGCCACCATTATCGCTCCATTTAATAGCCACCCTTATCGCTCCGCCCAGAAAATATCCCAACACATAACCACAGTGAAATGCCACCCTTATACGAACATATTATCAATAGTGGAATGTCACCCTTATCCGCCGCATAACAGTAACCCAAATCACACAACAATTTACACAGATATTACCACGACAATACAAAACAATAATTCATATTATAAATTGCTCATATGCCACAAATTCCAAAGATACAACAAAATTAATTAATTTCACAGAAAATAGATCAAGGCTCCACAGAGAGTACATAAAACCTCGATAACAACAACAAAGATGGAAAATTAACTCAGCATAAGACGACACCTTCTTTAATCCACATTTTCGATAAATAAATTAATAGCTCAAATTAAAATTACTTAAATATTTGTAGATGGAAATTCCATAATATAATTATTTCCAAGAAATATCGAATCCACAAACACACGGAATTCACATAAAAATCCAAATGGAAATTTACACCAAATTATCATATAAATACAAACTCGACAAACAAGGAATGAGGCATGACAAATCGATGATTTATTGATTTCCAACAATTTATTTCACTTTAATACGTAAGGTTGTCTATGAATTTTAATCGATATAATTTATACATATAAATCTAGTACGTACTCGTCACCTCGCGTGCATGATTTTCATTCAAACAATTTCCACACAAGACTCAAGGCCTAAGGGGTAATTCCCCCACTCAAGGTTATGCAAGAAACTTACCTTAGACGCGTAAAATCCTACTCCGGGATACCCTATTCTCTAGACTCGGTCTCCAAAAACTCCGAATCTAACCATAATCAAAATAATACTATCAACATCGGCTAAAGAATCGAGTTCCAACAGAAAAACTACATAAATATGCCAAAAATCCAAAATCGACCAAAACCTGACCTCCAGGCCCACGTCTCAAAATTAGTCAACAATGGCAGAATCAAAAACCTCGTCCTCTCCCGAGTCTAACCATATAAAATTCATCAAAATCAGACTCTGTTTGGTCCCTCAAATTCTCAATTAAAACTCTAAAAAACTCAAGCCCTAACTCCCTCAATTTCACTTAAAACCTTACTAATTTCAAGGCTAATCAGTGGAAAAACATCATAAATGCGTGTAATTAAACCCGAACAATTTACCTCAGTTCATACGGTGAAAATCGCCTCCAAAATCGCCCAAATATGAGCTCTCCAACTCAAAATATGACCGAATGAACAAACCATTATTTTATATATTTTTCTGCCAGTTATTTTGCCTTGTTTTTCATGCCAAACGATCCCAAAACTCACTTTTTATATCTCCAATTGATTCCTTGTGAAATTCAAGTCAAGTTAGGCTTTTGAATCACTCAATTCAACCTTATAATGAAGGAGATATGTTTGTTTCAATATTTGCAAATAGTGCAGATTTTTAAATGCGCGATCAGTGGAAATTTCGTAATTAATCTGACAAATCTGGCAACTTAATTCTTAGTAAAATGACCATAAAATCCTCAAACGATGTCCAAATTCGACAATTCTTTTTGCTACGTGTTACGATACGGATCTAATGCTTCAATCAAAAAAGAAATCGGAGCTCATTTGTTCAATATGATATCATTTATGCTTGAAGAAACGACGTTGAAACATAAGAAAAACGAGCGCAACACAACCCAAATCTATCTGAATCTCACCCGAGGCCCTCAGAACCTCAACCAATAATTCCAACAAGTCACATATCACTACCCGAACTTAGTCGAACCTTCGGAACACCCAAAACAATACCAAAATACCAAATCGACCTCAGATTCAAGCCTAAGAACTTCTAAAATTCCAAAACTCGCCAACGACGCCGAAACCTATCAAACCACGTCCGAATGAACTCAAATTGTGAACACATGTTACAAATGACTCTACGAACCCACTCCAACTTCCGAAATTCCATTCCGACCCTGATACCTAATTTCCATTGCCGACCAAAATCGCCAAATTTCTAACTTTCGCCAATTCAAGCCTAACTCTACCACGAACCTCCAAATTATATTTCGGACACACTCCCAAGCCTAAAATCACCCAACAAAGCTAACTGAAGCATAAACATCCCAATCTGAATTCGTTTACTCATAAGTCAGCTTCTGGTTGACTTTTCTAACTTAGCTTTCTAAATAAGAGACTAAGCGTCCATTTCATTCCAAAACTATTCCGAACCCAAACCTACCAACTCGATACAACTCAACACAGCTAAAAACACATAAAGTAATAGAAATGGGGGAAACAGGGCTATATCTCTCAGAATGACAGATCGGGTCGTTACAAAAGCACGAAGGTGATTCAGTGCCATTTCATTTATATTATCATGATTTTGTGTTATCATGTGTTCATGGCACAAAGGGTGTTTACGTGCAGGTGAGGACGAGTGTAATGACCCGACCAATAATTTTGTGTTTTAGGACCCCGTGCCCCTAAATGAGACTTCCCGTAATTGCTTTTACTGATTTAGAACTTGCGGGGATGGTTGGTTTGGGGATTGGAGGAGTTTGGAGTTGTATAGAAACACTTAGTTCCTTAAGGGTGGTCTTAAAGGCCGAGTTTGACTTTGGTCAATATGTTTAGTAAACGACCTCAGAATTGAGATTTGAAGGTTCCGGTAGGTTCGTATGATGATTTCGGATTAGGGCGTATGTTCGGAAGGGGGTTTAGATGACCCGGGAGCGTCGCGACGCCAAATAGTGAAATAAGGTTCCTTAAGTTCAAATATTGAGGTTTGGAACGTGATTTTGTGTTATCGAGGTCCGAATGGAATTTTGAGACCGGAAATAGTTCTGTTATATCACTTATGACTTGCTCGCAAAATTTGGTGTCATTCCGAGTAGTATAGGTGGCTTCGGCGTGTTGAAAGCGAATTCAAGAACTTAAAGTTCTTAAGTTAGATCCAATAGGTTTTGAGGTATGGTTTTTAGATTTAGCATTGTTCCGGACGTTCCGAAGACTCGAGCGAGACCATATTATGATTTAGTACTTGTTGGTATATTTGGACGGGGCCTTGGGTGGGCCCGGATTCCATTTGGACATCGAGCGAGGAAAAAACCAGCCTTAGAAGAACTGCTGGTGCCCCAGATTTGGTGCGACCGCACCTGCAAAGGACCAGCCGCAGGTACGAGACCACAGGTGCGGTCAACGCATCGCAGGTGTGGCCTCAGAGGGGCTTGCCCAATTCCGCAGGTGCGGGCCATTTCCCGCAGAAGCGGAGCCGCAGGTGCGAACTCCCTTCCGCAGGTGCGACTGCTGGCCCCTTCCCATTTTCCACAGGTGCAATATTTTTCTCGCAGATGCGAGACCGCAGGTGTGGTCCTTGAGCCGTAGGTGCGAAAACCCTGAAGGCAGCGAGGTTGTTTTAAATACGGGACTTAGTCATTTTTTAACCCTTTTTCTTCATCTTGGACGATTTGGAGAGCTTGCAAAGGAGAGATTCGTCCTAGCAATTGTAAGGTAAGTAATTCCTACTATAAAGTGAGTTTAATACTTGAATTTAGGGGTAGATTAACACACAAAATTAGTAGAAATCATGGGTTTAGAGTAAAACCTAGGGTTTTGATAAAAATGAGAATGTACTTAGGAATTTGTGATGGAATCATGCAAAAACTATATAATATTGATCCTTAGGTTATGTGTGATTATTTCCCTTGAAAGTTTCCGGAATCCGAGCATGTGGGCCCGGGGGTGTATTTTGGGATTTTCAAAATTAGGTTGAAATGATCATCTAAATACGGGAATTTTGGACTTTCGAACATAGATTGATTTATTTATGTGATGTTTGGCTAGTTTCGAGTCCTTGGGTGACGAATTTGATGTTTCGGGCGCATTCTTGACCCGGAAAGTAGGCTTGAAATGAGGTAAGTCTCCTTTCTAACCTTGTAAGAGGGAATTGTCCCCGTGGGTGAAATAACGAATTATATGCTATTATTTGTGGGGGCTACGCACGCACGAAGTGACGAGAGTCCGTGCGTAGCTACTATTATGTTATGTCGGGGAGTTTAGAATTCACAAACATGCTTTATGTGCTGTATTTGTAATCTTTATGATAATTTAGCTTGCCTAATATCCTCGAATTATTAAGTGAACATCTAGAAGGTTATACTTCGCAATTTAGATTATTGGTCCTTTTCTGTAAGAATATTCTCCACTAAATTCCTGATTTCCTGTTAATTATATGTATATATATGGGTATCCGCATCGCATGTATGATTCGCGAGCGGCGTAGCTCTACTATTATATTGACTGCGTCGCATGTACGATTTGCGAGCGAAATAATATATGCATCTATGGTTCGAGCCGTTTGACCCTTCGGCAATGCACATTTATTATTTCGTCGTGTCAGTCGTATGTTCACGACATGTTATGTGTTTGTTAACTGTTTGGTGTTTTTGTGGTTATTTACCTGTTGAATATCCTGAAAAATGCAATTAGTAATCTGTATGATAGAGGACTTGACACGTAAAGGTAATTGTAAGGAAATTTGATGTTCCATTCTTTATCACTTATTTATAAATGCCATTCTTGCTTAGCCTTATATTTGAAACATATTATTTTGGCCCTAGTAAGTGTCACTTCGACCCCTCATCACTACTTCTTCGAGATTAGGCAGGATACTAACTGGGTACATATTGTTTATGTACTCATGCTATGCTCTATACTTAATTGTACAGGTTCTGAGGCAGGTGCATCTGGGTATCAGTCCGGAGCTCGTCCATGACTTACACTTGGTCTGGACTTCACAGTGAGCTGCTTCTCTTGACGACCTTCAGCAGCACTATGGAGCCTTTCTTTTGTTATTTCTGTCTATGTTATTCCCACACAGTAGGATAGACTTTCATTTCTTTTGGTTTTACTCTACTATATGCCTGCAGACTTGTGACACTAGTTCCTGGCACACACGCTAGTAGACTATTCTTTTGGAATGTAATTATTAAGTCATGACTTATTTTGGCCATCTCGGCTTAAAGAATTGCCTAAGCTATTCGTTACTATTAAATTGCTTAAATTTAAATTAAGTAAATGTTGGAAAGGTTTTGGTAAAATAAAATGAAAGTCACTAGTAGATTAAATGTTGGCTTGCCTAACAACGGTGTTGGGCGCCATCGCGACCTGGGTTAGGACTTGGGTCGTGACAACGAGGGACATGCATTATTTTGTGATATCCTTTCCTTGTAGATACGTTCATGTCTTTACCTTGAGATGTTATTGTCGTACTTATGGTTCTTATGTGACTTGTCGTTACTGTTCTGTCTTTGTTCCCTATCTCAAATGTTGTTTTGTTGCCCATGCCTTCTACTTGCTTAACTTGCAAATACCATGCATACTTCTTGCTATTATAATTACATCTATGTCGTATCAGTTTTAGGCCTTCTACCATGTTAGTCATTCATGCCTCTACTTGTTAACTCATAAAGATCATGTGTTCCCTTCTTATTTGTTATATCTATATCTAGGCCTCCACCATGCTAGTTAGTTGAAGTTTATATTCTTCTTTCCTAATTGCTATCATTATTCCTATGCCTTTTGCCTTGTATTATTACTGTTGACCGTATGTATATCCTCGTTCATTGTTGCTACTTGTTTATTTCCTACTTTTTCATTACTGTTATCGGCATTTCTGCTATCCGATTGGTACTGTTATACACATATTTGGCAAGGATGAGATAAATGCACGAAGGGTGTTTCCGTGCAATTGGATTGATATCTGTGTACATTCCTCACTCTATGAAAGTTATGGAGTGACTATCGTGGTTTATTGGTTTTCTCTCTAAGGAAAAGATTGGTCGAGGTATTGGAAAATGTTAAATTGTTACCTCTTTTGGTACCCAATTATTGCTTTGCATATTTGTTTCGTGTACTCTTTTCTATTAGAATTGTAGTATAGTTCTATTGCTAGTTTACAGTACATGTTTTATCAGGGAGTATCTCTAAACTAAAAATCCTCGTCACTACTTTGACGAGGTTAGACAAGATACTTACTGGGTACATGTGGTTGGTTGTATTCATACTACACTTCTGTACTTTGTGTGCAGATTTTAGAGCGGAGCTGCTGGTGATGTCAGGAGCTGACTCTGATGACGTTTCTGCATTCCAAAAATATAGCTGCCACTTGTCCTGGGTAGCTTTAGATTTTTCTAATCTATTTATGTAACTTTCAATCAGATCATGTATTTATTTGTACCAACTTTGTAAATTTCAAATTCTTAGTAGCTCATGATTCGTTCTACAAATCCTTTGGTTAATATATAAATTTTTAGATAATTCTTCTCTGTTTTCCTATAAATCTCATTTGGATTGTATTGACTGTTAGTTGGCTTACCTAGTGGGTCGAGTTAGGTGTCACGACTAGCGGTTTTTGGGTCGTTACAAGTTGGTATCGGAGCACTAGGTTCGTAGGTTCTACGAGTCATGAGAAAGTGTCTAGTAGAGTCTCGCAGATCGGTATGATGATGTCAATACCTATCTTCAGGATGCCACATGGCACTTAGGAAAATTTCCCTTTCTTCTTTCTTTATCGTGCGACCTTGTTTAGATTGAAACCTACGATTTTGGTTCTTCCCAATCGTTCATATGTTATGTGGCGCACTCAGTTTTCGCTATTCACCGACGATCTATGATGCTGCAGATGGGTTACAAAGGGCTATAGATTCTTGATTGTCATCGCAATGTGCTATCTAGTCGCAGGAGCAGATGCATTGTTAAATCTTCCAGTCGTTCAATTGTGGTACGAGGGGGGTTCTTATATCCAGTTAGTAAGCACAGACTTAGTAAGACCGGCTGGTGGCCTAGCTTTGGTGATGAAGATAGGTTCACGGAAAGGTGTCGATTTGAGTATAGCTGGTGAGCCACCTCCTGCGTGATGAGTTGAGATCGTGTGTTTTGTATGAGGTTTCCATTAGGTGGGGTGGAGATACTATCATTTCAGAGAATTTAGGGAAATTGTTTGAATATTGCAAGGATGGGTAAGCCCTTGACAGAGTCTTCAGAGTGTTATAATGCCCAATATTGCATGAGTCTTTGAGTTATTCAGCTAAATAGTCGTGTGGGATTGGGGCATGCTATGAAGATGTGGTACATTGGATTGCTAACGATGTGTTCTATGGCTTCGAGCTAAGTGGGGGAGTCTGTTGATGACGGACATATTGTAGGATCATGCGTTGTATCAGTTTCCAGGCTGAAGGATTACTTGGTTGTTCTTTGAATAGTCATGTACTGGTGTAGCGCAGGTTGGTCGGTGCGTATTAGCTATATATTGAAGATAAGAGTAAGGTTAGTGGTTTCGAGAAGGTTCTGACGAGTTCTAGATCATATGTGGCATTTAAGGACTTCTGCATTTGCGTATGGGTAGGGTTGAGATCGGTAGCGAATGGTGATTGGATCTACAGTAGTTCTATTCAAGAATGAATCTACATGGCAGTACTGGAGAGATGCAAGAAATGACTTCGGGTTTGTAGAAGGTTCCTGCAAGGCGATCATATCGGATTGAGTTACTTCATAGTTGGTAGTCATGGTGATTCGGTTGAGTTAGAGGTGATTGGTTATAATGGCTCTATTATGTGTTAATGAGTTCCGAAGAATTAATCATGGTTATGATCACGGCCGGAGCTGGTGCTTGTTGCATGTATAAAAGCTATATGTGTGTGTGGTGATGTTCTCCTGGATTGAGTTAAATGAGAGGTTCCAGGTTAATGAGATGTTCAATTTGCCAATGGTTTGGAGTTGATTATGGAATTTTCGTAGTGTCTCGAGTTAGCATGTTAGAGGCAAAGTGCCGGGTGGGGCTGAAAAGTTGCATGTACAAGGTTGCAATTTAGGTTTGGAGGGAAGGAGATGAGTTCTTGATGCCACAGACAATTTTGGGTGTTTAAGATTATGCTGTGACTATTTGCTTTCGCCAGAGGAGAGTTCGCATGTTGGCAGATGCATTGTGTTTTGAATTGTGGGTATTTTTCTGTAAGATGATGGAGTATGAATGACGTATCAACCATTGAGTAGCGGTATTGAGATCAGATATGGAAATTCTGGTATGCATGAGGTTCAGAGGCAGGATGTTCTTGTTGGCAGACTATTCCTTCATTGGGAATTGTGGAGGAATGTTCAGGTTTGGGTGATTGTTGGTATGTTTTATGGAACGGTTTCCAAGGGCTTTTGGAAGGTTATTTATCTGTTCAAGAATGATCGGAATCTTGTTTGGGGATTAGTTGTGAGACTAATGAAAATGCGTGTTTTGTATCGAATTAGATTTGCTTACTCCCGCGCAACCGTTACCACATGTATATCATCAAGCGGAATGGATGTTATTCATGCCATGGTCTACGTTGTGTGTTTCTCTCTTATATTATAACAGGTTGTGAGGGTTACATGATTCTTTGCATGCATATGGTAATTCTATTTAGGCTTTATGGCGTTATGGGCAAGATGGCCCTCATGATATTGACTTGCTATTGCACCATAGTTGTAATTGTCTTTCTCAGCAGTGTTTGTGCCTAATCATCTTCCCACAGTTATATTTTGTGCACACTATTGTGTTGGTTGTTGATGCACATGTGATCAGCGAGCCTGACTATTATGGTTCGATGAGTACCCTATATCGATTGATATGATGGGATCGGATTGTACACCGCAATGCTACTATGATGAAATGTAATCCTTATGCTTATTTCATGTATTTTGCTTTCATCTTGTTGAAAATAGTTCATAGGGAATGTTAAAATTACCTTGCCTTCTTAACTTGCTTAGTAGCTTTCTTATTTAAATTTATTACTATTATCTGTCATGTCTAAATTATTACTTGTTAGTGTACGGAACCGTGTGGTGCGGGGTACCATATGATTAATGTTGAGACTTGTTGGTGGGGCTGCTTGTATTGGCTATGAGGTTTCTAGACTTGAGATTTGCAATATCATATTGGGATAAGGTATGTTTGGAACAACCGTGAGTTGAAAAATAAAACAAGATCGTCCATCTTGAACTACTTTTTTCGGATGTATTTATCATGAAGGTACTTCATTATCTCTTTGTACAAGGACAAACTTGCATATGCATGGTACCGAAACTCATGGTGACCACCATAAGGCGAAGAATGGGAAGCCTTAAGAATAACAATTCGCTCTTCGTCTGGTACACATCTTCTAACTACTCCATCTGTGCAAATCCGGAAAAGGTATGGCTCATCCCAATAATAATCTTGACAATCCCGTTTGAGCTTCTTCCTTTGATTTGAAGAGAACTCATCCGGGATTCTACACACAAGGAAGTTTTCTAGATCCGCGAACTATGGCACCTCCTTCATTGAAATAGCCAAGAGTTGCTCGTCGGGGAAGGTGTCATTGATTTCTAGGCCATTATGCAGCCTCCCCTCCTCCTCCAAACAAGACAAATGGTCCGCCACTTGATTTGCACTCCCTTTTTGATCTTGGATTTCAATATCAAACTCTTGCAATAGTAGCACCTATCTCATCAACCAAGCTTTGGAATCTTTTCTTGCTCATAAGATAGCGAAGTGCCGCATGATCTGTATGAACAATAACCTATGCACCCATCAAGTACGGGCGGAACTTCTCAATTGCAAACACAATGGCAAGGAGCTCTTTCTTTGTAGCGATGTAATTGACTTGGGCATCATTCATGGTCTTACCAGCATAGTGGACAGGATGAAAAATCTTGTTGATGCGTTGCCCCAAAACTACTCCCAGTGCTACATCACTAGCATCACACATGAGCTCGAACGGAATACTGCAATTAGGAGCGGTGATATTGTGGGTGGTTGTCAACTTGAACTTTAGCAATTCAAAGGCTCTTATGCAATCATCATTGAAGTGAAATTTAGCATCTTTCTCTAAGATCTTGCACAGTGGGTACACCACTTTAGAAAAATCCTTTATAAAGCGCCGGTTGTATGTCGCGTGACCCAAGAAACTTTGCACGCTTTCACTAAGGTTGGAGGTGGAAGTTTAGAAATCAGCTCTATCTTTTCTTTTTCGACCTCTATGCCATTCTTCAAAATCTTGTGGCCAAGGACAATGCCTTCCTCGACCATGAAATGACATTTCTCCCAATTTAACACCAAGTTCGTTTCTTCACACCTTGCCAATACTTATCTAAATTTGCCAAGCAATCATCAAAGGAATCCCCAACTAGCTAGAAGTCATCCATGAAGACTTCAAGGTATTCATCTAACCATATCCGTAAAGATCTCAATCATACAGCGTTGAAAAGTCGTCGGTGCATTGCATAAGCCAAATGGCATCCGTTTGAAAGCGAAAGTGCCATAGGGATAAGTGAAAGTTGTTTTCTCTTGATATTCCAGGGCAATAAGGATTTGGTTGTAGCCCGAATATCCATATAGAAAGTAATTGAAAGCACGACCGGCCAACCGATCAAGTATTTGGTCAAAGAAGGGAAGTGGGAAATGGTATTTCCTCGTGACTTTGCTTAGCTCCCGATAGTCCATACGCTCTCTCCACCCGATCACTGTTCATATGGAGATCAAATCGTTCTTGTCATTGGTGACCACTGTTATGCCTCTCTTCTTCGGCACACATTGCACCGGATAAGTCCACGAACGGTCAGAAATCGGGTAGACAACCTCGGCATCTCACCACTTGATGATCTCCTTTTTGACCACGTCTTGCATGGCTTCATTGAGTATCCTTTGATGTTCAATGGAGGGTTTGGCATATTACTCCAAGTTAATCTTGTGCATGAAAAAATTGGGGCTTAATCCCCGAATATCCGCCAAAGTCCACCCAATAGCTTTCTTCGTCTTGTGAAGCACCACCAATGTGGAGTCAACCTACATGTTAGTCAACCAAGAGAAAGGAATTACTAGTAAAGTAGAACAAGTGTCAGGGAATTCATACCTAAGATGTGGAGGCAATGGCTTCACTCCAAGATATGAGGCTCTTCAATTAAAAGATGTAACAACCCAGCCGGTCGTTTCGAGAGTTATAGTCTAATACCCTATTTACTGCTTCCCCCGTGTCATTTTCTGCTTATGTGTATTGCAGGGAGGTGTTGGTTGTGGTTTCAGAGTGTTTTGGGACACTTAGTTCCTAAATGGAAGCTTAAGTCTTAACATTTTAACCGTAGTTGAAATTGTGTGAAGACGACTCCGAAATGGAGTTTTGTCGGTTCCGTTAGCTCGGTTGAGTGATTTTGGACTTGGGGGCGTGTACATATTGGGTTTTGGAGGTCTGTAGCTCATTCAGGCATGAAATGGCGAAAGTCGATTTTTTGGAGATTTTGACTGGTAATGGACTTTTGATATCGGGGTCGCGTTTAGATTCTAGAAGTTGGAGTATGTCCGTAGGGTTGAATATGACTTGTGTGCAAAATTTAGAGTCAATCGGACGTTGTTGATAGGTTTTGGCATCGGTTGTAGAAATTGGAAGTTTCAAGTTCATTAAGTTTGAATCAGAGTGTGATCTTTGTTTTTAGCATTGTTAGATGTGATTCGAGGGTTCGACTAAGTTCGTATGGTGTTTTAGGACTGGTTGGTATGTTTGGTTGAGGTCTCGGGGACCTCGGGTGTGTTTCAGATGCTTAACGAAATGAGATTTGGACTAAGGCACTTGCTAAGAGTTGTTGGTTTCTGGTGTTTTGCACCTGCTGAGGGAAGACCGCATGTGCGGTGGGTAGCTCACAGATGCGGCTCTGGGCTGGGTAGCCTGTGTTCGCAGGTGCGATAATGGGACCGCAGAAGCGAAGCCGCTCCTGCATAGGAGTAATCATAGAAGCGAAGGACGACCTGGGGGAGGTTATCGCAGAAGCGGACATGGGTCCGCATGTGCGCACACGCAGGTGCGAGCCTAAGATCGTAGAAGTGGACATTGAGTTGTTAAGTGGAATCCACATCTGCAAGGGGAATTCTACAGGTGCGGTGACGCAGATGCGGAAGAACTGGGCAGAAAAGAGAAATTTGAGGGTTTGATTCCCATTTCAATTTTGGGACTTTGAGAGTTCGGTGTGAGGCGATATTTCGAGGTTTCTTCGAAAAGATTGTTGGG
This sequence comes from Nicotiana undulata, assembly GCA_005239495.1. Lineage (NCBI taxonomy): Eukaryota > Viridiplantae > Streptophyta > Magnoliopsida > Solanales > Solanaceae > Nicotiana > Nicotiana undulata. Next base: position 4,760 of record MDKH01110375.1, on the reverse strand, counting down.
GTAAGTGATTCAAACTCTTATTGGGCTATATTCATTATCTATTTCTATTTTCATCTTCTAATTAGGTATTTGAGTTGGAAATTTAGAGGAAAATGGTAGAAACCTCTCAGACTAAAATTTCGAGGTTTTGAAGGCGATTTGAGGTCGGATTCAAATAATTCTTGTATGGTTAGATTCGTGAGTGAATGAGAGTTCATATTTTGTGATATTGAAGGTGATTTGGTACTGATATTGATATGTGAGCGCCGTGTACGTGAGGTCACAAGTGCTATTTGTTGCAAAAACCTGATTTTTACTGAGTAATTAAATGTTTTCACTTTAATTGAATATACTAGCATGTGTAGTTACCCTATTAGCCTAGAATAACATGTCTACGTGTCTTAATTGCTTAACTGAACTCCTTGCAGCATGCTTAGTGAATTCCTGCTTCTTTTCTCGACTTGTACTTAATTCTAAACTGTAGATTCTCTAGTTGTACTTATCGTTTGTAATTTTCTGCGCTGTGTCTTTATTTTGGGACTATGGGACGGTATCTTGGGAGATCCCCCTGCATATTTACTTTTGGGACTACGGGACAGTATCCCAGGAGATCCCTCTGCACATTTACTTTTGAGACTACGAGAGGGTACCTCAAGAGTGTCCATGTACATTTACTTTTGAGACCACGAGGCGGTACATCGGGAGTTCTCCGTGCATATTTACTATTGGGACTACGAGACGGTATCTCGGGAGATCCCTTTTTGTTTTGTATTGTTAAAAAAGAGCTTCACACGTGTAATAATTCTTGATGACTCAGCGGTCTATGTGGAGAAATGAAAACACGAAAGCTGGACAAAACTCTACAAAGATATACGAAGATTGAGGCACGACACGACATACCCACGAGGTAATTAGCTACTGGAATCTCAACCTGATTGAGAAGACTAAGAGACATGGTCAGAATGAATCTGGGCGGAATAAAGGGCAGATTCGGAGATCTTCAAATGAGCCAAACGTTACACAACCTTCACACAACAATTACGGTTACTCATTGTAACGTTACATTAATGTCATAATTAGTCATTAATGCTCAATCACTGAAAAGGGTAGACACTATATTAAGGAAATCCCTATATAAGGGAAGAAAATGTAACTTGTAAGACACATTGGAACGACTATTGCAATACACTTACTTTTCGTGCATCTTATTATTTTCCATTTACGTATTTACTTACAATTATTAGTTCTACTTTGGTTATCAGAAACCCGTGCTCTTCTCAAAAATAGCTTTGGTCAAAGGATCTAATTCTTTGGTTAAACAAATTGGTTCAGTTACCGGGAATCTGGTAATCTTTGCTTACTCTTAAACAATATCCTCTGAATCATGGAGAATCCAACGACAATAACCAACAAAGGGATGGAACTCCACCACCTTTAGGAACCCCACGAGGTTCAAGGGAGCAATCCCCAGAGAGAACCAACAACAATCACAATGATAACGGTTAAATGGGAGAACAGGACCGGGTGAAACAAATGATTGCGAAATATGTAAATCAAGCCTTGCAAGAGTTTATGAGAGAGTTACCGGCCGCATCGCCTACACCACCACGTAACAACACTGTAACTGTGGAAAATCCTCCGTCTGGGTTAGCAAATTCAGGAAATAGGGGTACTCCTAATGAATCTCTCGAAGCGAGACCAGGTACGTCTAGTAATCCTGAATTACAATCTTTATTACTAACCTTGCAAAAACAGGTGAAGGAACAAAATGATCGAATCAAACAAATTCCTGGAGTACCACCTGTTATCAAAGGCATTGACGTTGATGGATATTCTCAACAACCTTGGAAGCCAAGCGCAACACCCCTGCCTATTCCCAAGAAATTCAAAATGGCTGATGTTCCTAAGTATGACGGAACAACTGACCCACGCGACCATGTGACTGCCTTTACCACCGGTGTGAAGGGCAACAACTTGACAAAACAGGAAATTGAGTCAGTCTTAGTCAAGAAGTTTGGAGAAACACTTACCAAAGGAGCGTTAACCTGGTATTCTCTTCTCCCTGAAAACTCTATTGACTCTTTTGCCGAGCTTCCAGATTCTTTTATAAAAGCGCATTTTGGTGCGCAAAAAGTCAAAAAAAGAACGGAGGACATATTTAAAATCAAACAAGGAGACACATAGTTGTCCCGTGAGTTTGTGGACATATTTCAACGAGAAAGAATGTTGTTACCAAGGGTGCCTGACAATTGGTCAGCCATGGAATTTGCAAGTAATTTAAATGACAAAATCTCAGAATCCACGAGAAGACTCAAGGAAATCTTGAGAGAATTCCCAGCTACGACATGGAATGGCGTTTATAACAGGTACAACACCAACTTTGTATAGAGGAAGATACCATTGCCCGTTCAAAAGATGAATATCGTATCAGTTCTAGACGTTCTGAATCAGAAAAGAGATCAGGTAAGAAGAAGTACGACCCTTATATGGGACCTTCGGGACGAGAAACTCGCCCCACGTTCGAAAATACTCGGTCAGAATATAGACCATCTAATAGAGATAGGGTTGTAATCTGGGCCGGGGTAAATGGATCCGGGTTCTGGAGGGCTTGGGTCAGGCGGACCCAGGCCAAACGGTCCTAATGGGTGGGACCGACCCACTGTGGGCCCGGGCTAAGTGGGTCGGGCCCACGGGCCCAAACGGGTCCGGGCTATTTTTTTATTTTTTATTTTTATCTAAGGCAATTTCTTGTAAATCTTGTGACATAAATCTTGTAATTCAAGTTTAAACGCAAAAAATAGTAAAGAGATATTCAAACTTGCACTAACAGTGCATAATAAATTAATAATACTTCAAATTAATTTAACAAACTACAACATTAAGCATAATACGTCTAATAAATTGAAATAACACAAGTTTGAAATAAACTTAAAATATTAAATACGAATGTCTTGAGGACGTGCTTGACAATACTTTATTATATGCCTCTATAAAGAGCCTGTGCCCTCCAACTTTCGCCGAGTGTAGACTCGACCACAGTACTTGCACGATACCGTGTAAGTTTCTTCATTTTCTTCTACCATATTATAGTGTTCCCGAACAAATGGGGTAACTCTAGAATCACCGGGCATGATTTAACTTGAATTGAGAATTTGAGTAGAGAGAGATTGATGATTTTGTGAGTAAAAATGAAAGAATGAGGGGGTATTTATAGTTGAGAATAGGGAAAAAGTGTAATTATAAAACGTTTGGGGTTAAAATAAAGTTTGGGGGCCAAATGGCTATTTTTAAAAAATGTCAAACAACTAGTTTTTGAAATTATAGTTGTTGGCTATTTAATTTTTTTAAATGTATTTATATTATATTATCTAAGGCAATTTATTATAAATTATATTATATTATTATGACTTATGTCTTGTAATTCAAGTTTAAACACAAAAAATAGTAAAAAGATATTCAAACTTGCACTTATTGTAAATTATATTATATAAGTGTGATTTTAGAGTTACAAATTTTTTTTTATGTAATTATATTATATTATCTAAGACAATTTATTGTAAATTATATTATATAATTATGACTTATGTCTTGTAATTCAAGTTTAAACACAAAAAAAATAGTAAAGAGATATTCAAACTTGCACTTATTGTAAATTATATTATATAAGTGTGATTCTAGAGTTACAAAATTTTTGTTATGTAATTATATTATATTATATAAGACAATTTATTGTAAATTATATTATATAATTATGACTTATGTATTGTAATTCAAGTTTAAACACAAATATTCAAGGAAATGCCTTATAATTTTTATTAATACGACATTTAAAAAAATGACAATATCTTTCTTAGTCTTACTCCCCTCAATGGAATGAGCACAACTAAGGTACTAATACCACCATTAAAAGGAAAAAAAACTAATCAAGATGTGCCAAAATACAAGTTACATATTAATCTACATATTATCTCTAACAAATTTCATAAATCCTTCAAGGTTCGGAGGAATTTCCGTTGGTGGTGGCGGAAAAGAAGCTTGTTCATCACCGCTTCCGGGCGAAGAAGCATCCTCCGCAAGTTCCGCTAGCATTTCTTCATAAGCTTCGTCTCTATCCGGTTGTGATTCATCAAGTCCAAAATTTCTTCTTTCCGAACGGATCCAATCTCTGAAGAGTACTGATTTTTCCAAGCTCTCCCTCATAGAAGCTCTATGATCACTGATTTGAAGTCTCGCTTGACTGAAAGCGCTCTCCGATGCCACTGTTGAAGCTTCAATACTTAAAATATCTCGAGCCATCCTTGAAAGAACCGGATAGTGTTTTTTCTTTGTCCTTCCACCATTCCAAAACATTGAAGGTGCCATCTGGATTCTCTGATTCAAGTCCCTGCGACAAATAAACTTGAAGCTCATTTAGTTGTGAACTATCACAAATATTATCACCTTGATAACCCCTTAACCCCGTCCAAGAACTAAGTGCTTTTAGCCCCGCAGATCTTTTAGGAACCTGCGAGCTAGACGAGGTAGGAGTTGGAACATTTGGTCTAGCATGATCTAATGCAACTTGATAAGAATTATAAATTGTTTGAGTATTTACTTTAATTGAGGCTTTTTCGTCTTTAAGTGTAGCATATTCCTCAGGTGAAAGTGGTAAAGCATTATAAATTTGACTATACCAATAGTGAGGACCTCCTAATTTCATGGTAGTATTTAACATAGCTGCAATTGTCACGACCCGAAATCCCACCTTCGGGCCATGACTGCGTCTAACGTTGAACCCGCTA
>ML263362.1:0-16338 GCA_005239495.1 Nicotiana undulata | reverse complement strand
TCCTTTTATAGTGGGAAGAAAATTCGGGTGAAAAACAGACAAAAACACCCCTGACGGGCGATAGAAGTATCCAACTGCAAAACCGGGCATACGCCCAAGTCCAAAATCATTATCTGGAACTAATGGAGCCCTTAATACTTTGTTTCGTGTTCAAATTTACAGAAGTCAAACTTGGTCAATTCTTCCAACTTAAAGCTTAAATCATGAAATTCATTCTTCCAAATCGATTCCGATTAACCTGAAAACCAAAACTGACGATTCACACAGGTCATAATACATCATACAAAGCTACTCATGCCCTCATACTACTGAGTGAAGTGCAAATACTCAAAATGATCGGTCGGGTCGTTATAGTTATCTTTCATAATCCATTACCGAAATTGTTGTGTAGCCTTATTGTCAATTTGATCCATGTATATCATATTTTCTTGAGGCTGGGAACATATTGGACATTATGCAATTTTCATAGCATGCCTTGTGAAGTCTATATATGAACTTCATATTTTCTGACAATATTTAAAGATTCGTCATCTGCTAGATAAACTTCTTGAATTCTCCAGCAACATCATTATGCCATAATTTTTTGTATGGGTAGGGTAAAATGATGCACTGGAGTCCGAAATTCAAGATTCGACTGGATAGTCATCACAAATTAGTGCATCACCAACTTATCATCAATTCCATCTATAGACTTATCATCCGTGTATTGATCGTTCTTCTTCTCCTTTGGTTTTCTATACTGACTACTATAGTGACACTTTTATCATAATTCCAACTAGTAAGGTCTTTGCGATCTTAGGCTGGCCTCTTTCTTGACTTTGATGTGCCACGGTCATGGCTTTATCCTCTTTGGTTTCTTGTCCCCATGCTTTTGGTATTCAAAGCTTATCTTGTGGAATTATTTGATTTCGACAAATATCCTCACATAGAATCAAGTCTCTGATATCATCCAATTTAAGTTTGGTACTTTTTGATGAACTACTAACTGCAGTTACTTTTGTAAACCAACTCTTCTTTAGAGATAATAATAGAATCAATGTTGTAACTTCATTAATAAATGTTATGTTAATCGAACTCAACTGAGTTAAATTACATTAAACTCATTGGTACGTTCTATAACATATTTTCCTTCTACTATCTTCATGCTAAACATTCGGAGCAACAAATAAATTTATTTGAAGCATATGGCTTCTCGTACATATTTTAAAATGCATTCTTCAGGCATGCCATGGACTTCTTGTTAATGATATTGAATGTCATACTTCGTGCCAGCGTTAGATGAATCACACCAAAATCTTGACGGTTTAATAGATTCCAATCTACTTTGTTCATTCTCTCTGATTTTACCCTATTTAGAGGTAAGTGTAACTTTTTTCTGGTACAAATAATACTCTATCTGTATTTTTCAGAATGCAAAATATTTACCATTGAACTTGTCAATGTTAATCTTCCCTTTTTCCGACGCATTTCTTCAAAAAAATTCTTTTTTTATGTGAATGGTTCCTATAAGTAGTAACCATGAAGAGTATTCTGTGTAGGAAAAATAATTTTTCAGTTGAATAAGATAAACAACACTCACTATTAGTGAACAATATTTACTATTAATGAACAGTACTTTCATTATTATTAATTGTCACGACCCCAATTTTTCATCTGTAGGATGTCATGATGACACATGGTATCTACGACTAGGTAAGCCTAACATTTAATAATAACTTGACCAAAATAATTAATAAAAATACTAAAGCAAATCTGATGAACTGATATAATCACAACATCAAACTCTCCAAAATCTGTGGAACTGAGTCATAAGTTCTATAGAGTAATACTAGAATGTCTACTACATCACAGTCTGAATGAAAATACAACGTGAAGTACAAATAAGAAAAGGCAACTCTGATGTCTGTAGACGCCGAGCAGGTATACCTTAAAGTCTACGGAAAGCACCTAATAGTCCACCACTAACGTCCAGCACAAGCAGACGTACTTGGATCTACACAAGAAGTTGTGCAGAAGCGTAGTATGTGTACACCACAACGATACCAGTAAGTGTCAAACCTAACCTCGGTAGAGTAGTGACGAGGCCAGATCAAGACACCTACTAGGATAAAAAATCAGAATGAAAACATAATAATAAGAAGTAACGAAAAGCAGAGCAATAAGTTATATGAAGCAAGTTAATAACATAGACTAATGAAAGGATTGAGAGCATAGAGATAACGTAAGGGAAGCAATTTAAAAGAACCACAATGTTCATATACGGACAATAACGGATGGAACAAGGAAGAACAAAATAAGAAGAAGTGTTCCCACTAATTAACTTTATGCAACATGAGATAAAAATCAATAATCACAATAAGGTACCTCCTTGCGCACAATAAGAATCACAACTGAGGTACCGCCTCGTATATGACAAGAATCACGACCGAGGTACCGCCTCGTATTCATATTTCTCAATTTCAATCACAATCTTTTCTTATACCTCCGCGTGAGCCTTACATTTATACAGTTTTCAAAATATTTTTCCCGAAATAGCTACACACACTTTAGCCCAACTTATGACGTCGCGTGGCTTCACGTAATTCTCTTACAAGGAATACGCACATAAGTTCCACCTTACGTCGCCGCTTGCACATTCACCCCTATCATTATACCCCGCATGTGCGTCAATATCACCTCACAATAACAACTCGCACCACAAGTGCCCACATGCCACAACTTACCAAAAATCAACAACATCATTGTTTTCATAATAATAGCCCATGACTCCACCACAACGTGAATATCAATAATAACAATGAATGTAAATTTTCAACAAGAAAGATGTCTCAACAATTAACACTTTGCCTCAACGTGATAACGACTTTCACAACTTCAATACCAATAACTCAACAATGAGAAAGATAATGTGTAACCATGATACTAAATAAGAACAACTCACAATAAAAGGGATAATATATACTTATGACGTCAAATAAGGATAATCAACTATGAAAGAGATAATAATCAACAATGAAAGAGATAACATGTAACAATAACTTTAATTAATGATAAATCAATAAAGAAGAGGTAACATGTGGCAATGACTTCAATAATGATAATCAACAATGAAAGAGATAACATGTAACAATAACTTCAATTAATGATAAAGCAACAATGAAAGAGATAACATGTAACAACGAGAGAGGCAACATGTTCAACTAAACCATAAGAACAAAATATCAAGTAAGATGTAAACAAGTATTAAAAAAGTCATATAAGGCATGTGAAAATAGACTAACATAAATAAGAGTAGACTGACTACGAGCATATGACTCATGGTATGACAATTCTATTAAAGCATGAAAGAGTTCAAGTAGCCTAAACCGGTCAAATACAACGTACAACCCGTGTACCCACTCGTCACCTCGTACACGACTTTCACATAGTACAAATGACACAATCAATCCCAAATACCAAGGGGTAGTTCTCCCACACAAAGTTAGGCAAGATACCTACCTCAACTAGGCCTATTCAACTCTTGGAGATAGCTTTCCCCCTAAAATGCGCCTCAACACGGCTCAAATTTAACCAAAACAGACTTATTAGCATCAAATAGTGCAAGGGAAATTAAATTATAATAGATAAAGCTATGATCTTTACACTTTTTCTAAAAGTCAACAAAATTCAATCTGGGACCCGTCCGATCAAAACCCCAGTCCAATGGTAGATTTCGACTACCCATGACCCCACGAGTTCATATATGTGATTAATTTAAAAGCCCGAGTGTAAATCGACTCTCAAAACTCAAATTCTTATTTTTTTAAAACATGATAAAGTTCCACAAATTTTCACTTTGATTTACATGATTTTGATGTTAAAATCTAAGATATATTGATGATATATAGTTGAAAATAAATTAGAATCACTTACCCAAGGTTTGTAGATGAAAATTCCCTCTCCAAATCGCCTCCTACCAAGTCTAGGGTTCTAAAATGAGAGAATGTATTGAAAAATCCCATCTCATTGCCCGTTGTACCAGCTGCAGTTGTCGCATTTGTGACACAAAGATCGCATTTGCAAACTCTCGCAATTGTGGACCAGGGATCACATTTGCGAACCCTGACACCCTGAATGATTATCGCAATTGCGATCGAGGCATTTCAATTGCGAAGCTGGACATACCGCAAAAGCGAAAAAATGTTCGCAAATGCGAACCAAGTCAAAAGCTTGCTGACTTCGCAAATGTGGAGGGGAAGTCAAAATTGCAACATCTAAGCCCCCATTGTCACCTTCGCAATTGCGAGGTTGGTGCTCACAATTGCAATAACTAAGCACCATCAACACTAGTAATTCATTTTCAGTTCAAAGCATTCCGGAACATCTTTGAAACTCATCCGAGCTCTTGGGGATCTAAACCAAACATCCACACAAGTCTAAAGACATCATATGAACTCGCTGGCATGATAAAAATATTATCTAAAACAACGAAAAATGCATGAATTTCAATGTAAAGTTCAAGAATCTCTAGAATTGCAATTAACCGTTTGAATCCTGTCAAATCAACGCCAAATGATACCAAATTTTGCAGACAAGTTCTAAATACCATAACGGACCTATTCCAAGTCCCAAAATCAAATTCCGAGATCGATGGTTAAAAGTCAACCTACGGTCAAACTTTTCAAATTTCAAATTGCCAAATTTCTGCAAAACAACATAAATCAATCTGCGAATTTTAGAATTCAATTCCGAGCATATGGCCAAGTCCAAAATCATGATACAAAGCTATCAGAGCCATAAAAATGTCTTTCCGGAGTTGTTTTCACAAAGTCAAAGTTTGGTCAACACTTCTAATTTAAGATTCTAAGTCAAGAATCAAAAGGTTTGAATCAACCCGAAAACTTTCCGGAACAAAACTAATCAACCCCGCAAGTCATAAAATCAAAAACACACATGTGTGAAGCATCAAAAAGGGATAAAGAGGCTCAATTACATAAAACGACTGGTCGGGTCGTTACATTCGACCCCTTTTGAAACAAACGTTCGTCTCGAGTGTTCATAAGGACATACCTGAGGTGATGAATAAATGAGGGTAACGACTCTGCATGCCATGCTCGGTCTCCCAGATCACCTCCTCGACCAGATGACCCCTCCATTAAACATCCACTGAAGCAATATTCTTTGATCTCAACTTCCGGAACTGTCTGTCCAAGATTGCCACCAGTTCCTCAATATAAATCAAATCCTTGTCCAATTGGACCGTGATGAAGTCTAAAACGTGTGACGGATCACCATTATACTTCTGAAGCATAGAAACATGGAACAACGGATGAAGCACTGATAAACTAGGTGGAACTGCAAGCTTGTAGTCCACCTCACCATCCTATTACTAATCTCAAATGGTATGTTATACTTAGGGCTCAACTTTCCCTTCTTCCCGAACCTCATCACACCCTTCATGGGTGAAACTTGGAGCAAAAATCTCTCTCCAACCATGAATGCAACACACGAACCTTCTGATCCGCATAACTCTTCTATCTAGATTGGGTTGTATGAAGCTGATCCTGGATCAACTTCACCTTCTCCAAGGTATCTCGAACTAAATCTGTGCCTAATAACTTAGCCTCTCCCGGCTCAAACCAACCAATTGGAGGACGACATCGACTCCCATATAGGTTTTGCGCCCCTTTTTTCTCTCGAAAGCGGGTTTCAACATGTGACAACTCTTTTAAATGGGTATTAAAATAGGGGAGTTTCTACCTAACAGTTTTAAGGTGCGTTTGGGTACCTATTTGCAAATAAATCTATTTAATTAGTCTACACCACCAAAAAGTGGTAAGGGCTCAAATTACCTCAAAGAGAAGGTGTTAGGAACTCTTCGAGGTCCACAACTGTGGGTCCCGACCAAAGTTTACACTATGTGGGATTATCGGATTACAATTGTCCTATGTGATCATTTAAGCGGGGGAAGACAAAGAATTTAAAGGTCCAATTATGGAATAAACAAGTGTAAAGAAATTCGTATAAGAATTAAACTATATAAATACTCAGTACAAGTATTTAGGGGTTACAAGGTAAAACTTAATTATTCTAAATTCAATGACTAATTGCGAACAATGAACATATAAAGGAGGGGGGTCTAAGTTTTTTAGCCTAAAGGATCACCCTGTGCAACATAAATAATACTTTATAACTCCCTTAGGGTAGGGGTTTCTCATATTATTCAGCCGGCATAGACTATCATCTCCCGCTACCCAATTACTATGTTAAAGTTGGTTACCTGAAACGTTCTAATTCAATTCTAAACCATGTCATATGCGTGCACTACCCATCCCATGCCTATTGTCTAAGAGGCTTTGGACCTACTATTTGGGTGGTTTTAGACTTCACTTAGGGTTCTCAAAATGGTAAAAGCTAGGTGCACATTCAAAACATATAATACCTTACGTAAAGACAATGAAGGGCTCAAGTTAGCCTCCACACATAATAACAAATGCACGCGGGAAAATTAGGCAGTAGACAATTTCAGACGCATTCGAGTCGTTATGTCTAATAGGCATGGTTTCTATATGATTTTCATTTCCATTATTGTACAAGCGATACTGTAGCTTTAGACTAATGAGTTTGCAAATTAAAGGCATTAAAATCCCCATAGGCATGATCTCAAAATTGTTCGTGCAGTGAGATAGTATAACTGTTTAAAAGCTTAGAATTAACAGTGTTGATTTATGACATGCTTATTAGATGAGTAATAATGTCCTATAGGCAGGATTTCTAACAGTTGACAATTGAACTTGATTTTATGAATTATCCCTATAGGCATGTCATCTAGGTGAGGCAGTATATTGAAAGCAACAAAAGTAGTTGGTTAATTGATTAGAATACTATAGTCATGATATCTAGACGAGCACTAGCGAAGGCATGTATTATTGCATCCTATGGGCATGCGGTCTAATAATTAAGCAAGGCATTCGATCCCTATAGACATATTGTTTAAGAGCGCATAGTAATAAACATGGAAACATGTATAGCAATTACTTAACCTAACATTCTTTGAATAGTGTGCATGTTTTAGACAAGTTAAGTGTAGTGTGTGATTCCTATAGGCATGATTTCTATTAGTGTGTAGAATCAAAGCACGTCAAACAAATATCACACAAGGCAACCAAACCCTATAGACATGTTTTCTACCCGTCCATGCAAGCATTAGAATACCCCAAACTCCACCCCCCCTCCCCAACTAATCTCCCCATCATTCAGTTTTACAAGCTATTACAGATCATTTTAAATAAAATTACAAGCCCAAATACGAATATAGAATAACCCAGTAATACATCTGGCCTTCAAGTAGGCTTAAGACTTCATGTGTACAGTAGGCCCAAACTCCAGGTGTAGACAGTATACTTTGAACTCCCAATACCAAAGGCATGCCCAACATACAAAGCCCAAACGATTCTAGTAATTAAGTTATTGGATGCCAAACTCAGCCAAACAGGTAATAGAACTACTCGTGGAATAACTTAAACATTCAATTTTAAAATTGTAACTAGAAACAGTTCTAATCAAGGCATATAAGCAAGATCATGCTTAAACTGGGAGGCATATAAGACACATTTGAGGCAAGTTTATGCTTATCATTCCAAAAACAGAGTTTAAGAGCAACAGGATTATTGCAAACAAAGTTTCAAAACAAAGATTGGTCCAGAACTATCCTAAAGAGCTTTAGGCAGGGGTTTAAACATGAAAACCTAGTAGTTTCATGGACAAGAACAAGTGAGATACAATCTTAACATGAGATCCTAATGACAGCATAACAACATGCTAGTAGGCATAGTTTGGCAAACATATCACTTAGTTGAACGTGATACTTACATGGTGAGCATTGATCATAACATAAAGTCCCTAAAGATCTCATGGTAGGTAAAAGCATATATCAACTCTAGGTTAACAAGGCAAGAAAACATCAGGATTCATATAAGTTGACTACACATAAGAGAAACAGCTAAACATTGAAATCTACCCTAGAAGTCTTAGGGAATGCTAAATAGTAGAGGATTAACAAGTCGAGGAGTAAATTCATCAGAATTACAAATAGCAGCACACATATTTGGCTGGAAATTAAGACATTATTGTAACATGGGGGTTCACATGATCATGGTTAGTTTATAGAGAAACAGTAGGTTACACATAAAAGATTCAGCATGAAGAAGTTCATTCAAGCAAGTTCTAGGTAGGATATGATCTCCTAAGAGTTTCAGTATAGGAACCCAAATCAAGGCATGAGAAGGGGCTCATAAAAAACAATAGGTGATCAGAATAGTCAGATTCGTTAAAGTTACACACATATAGTGGGCGTACATCGAAGCTTAGAGTTCAAACATGTCCAAATGCTGGAAAAACACAAAGGCATAGAATAATTCCAAAGCAAACAAGAATACCAACAAAGGCAAACAATAACATATTGATTTACAAAAGCCTAAATGTGTCACGCCACAAATTCGGGGAGCGCGACCGGCGCTCAACCGAGTGAACCCGGTCGAGCAAGCCTGTTAGAGTTTTCTACCCAAACTCACTCATGAACAAAAAGGGGACATATTTTTATTAATTATACAATAGGGAGATCATGAATACAATGCCAAAACCTTTTCATTAGTTACTTTCATTTTTAATGTCTCAAAATACACACTTTTTCATAGGCTAAAGTGGAACAGGTGATTCAAACATAAACATGAATTATTTGACTTTCTCCAAGATCGACATATCAGGACCAGATATGGTCATTATGAGTTCCTAGTTATGTCATTTGGGTTGACCAATGCCCCAGCCACGTTCATGCAATTGATGAACAACATGTTTCAGCCTTACCTCGATTTCTTCGTTATTGTGTTCATTGATGACATCCTGGTGTATTCTCGTAGCCAGGAGGAGCATGCTCAACATTTGAGAGTTGTGTTACAGAGGTTGAGGGAGGAGAAGCTTTATGCAAAATTCTCCAAGTGTGAGTTTTGGCTTGGTTCAGTAGCTTTCTTAGGGCACGTGGTGTCCAGTGAGGGTATTCAGGTTGATCCGAAGAAGATTGAGGCGGTGCAGAGTTGTCCCAGACCGTCCTCAGCTACAGAGATTAGGAGTTTCCTTGGTTTGGCAGGATATTACTGTCGCTTTGTAGAAGGGTTCTCATCTATTGCTTCACCTTTGACCAGATTGACCCAGAAGGGTGCTCCATTTAGATGGTCTGATGAGCGTGAGGAGAGCTTTCAGAAGCTCAAGTCAACATTGACCACAACTCCGATATTGGTTTTGCCTACTGGTTCGGGTTCTTATACAGTCTATTGTGATGCTTCTAGAGTTGGATTAGGAGCGGTATTGATGCAGGACGGTAGGGTGATTGCCTACGCATCTAGACAGTTGAAGGTGCATGAGAAGAATTATCCCGTGCACGATCTTGAGTTAGCTGCCATTGTTCATGCCTTGAATATTTGGCGCCATTATTTGTATGGGGTACAGTGTGAGAGTTTCACCGATCACCGTAGTGTGCAGTATCTGCTGAAGCAGAAGGACTTGAATTTGCGTCAGAGGAGGTGGTTAGAGATTCTCAATGATTATGAACTCACTATTTTGTATCATCCAGGGAAGGCCAATGTAGTGGCTGATGTCCTGAGTCGTAGAGCCGAGAGTTTGGGTAGTCTAGATTACCTTTCAGCAGCAGAGAGAACTTTAGCACTTGACGTTCAGACATTAGCGGGTCATTTGGTGAGATTGGATTTGTCAGAGCCTCTGCGGGTATTAGCTAGCATGGCTTCCCGGTATTCTCTTTATGATCAGATTAGAGCACGCCAGTATGATGACTGGCACTTGTTAGTTCTTCAGGACAGGGTCCGTAGAGGTGATGCCAGAGATGTGACTATTGGTGATGATGGGGTTATGAGGATGCAGGGCCGTATTTGCGTGCCCAATGTGGATGGGCTTCGAGAGTTGATATTAGCAGAGGCCCACAACCCGCGGTATTCCATCCATCCGGGTGCCGCGAAGATGTATCAGGATCTGAGACAGCAGTATTGGTGGAGGAGGATGAAGAGAGATATTGTTGAGTATGTATCACGGTGTCTCAACTGCCAACAGATCAAGTATGAGCACCAGAGACCAGGTGGATTACTTCAGAGGTTAGATATTCCGGAGTGGAAGTGGGAGCGGATCACCATAGACTTTGTAGTTGGGCTTCCACGGATTTCAAAGGGTTGCGATGCTATTTGGGTCATTGTGGATCGGCTGACCAAGTCCACGCACTTCATTCCTGTCAGTACTACATACACTTCGGAGCGGTTAGCTGGTATTTACATCAGGGAGATTGTCCGATTTCATGGAGTCCCAATTTCTATCATTTTGGACAGAGGTACTCAGTTCACATCTCAGTTTTGGAGATCGGTGCAGAGAGGTTTGGGTACTCAAGTAGAGTTGAGCACGTCATTTCATCCTCAGACCGACGGGCAGTCGGAAGGGCCTATTCATATTTTGGAGGACATGTTGCGTGCCTGTGTGATTGATTTTGGAGGTTCATGTTTCTGCCACTCGCAGAGTTTTCATATAATAATAGCTACCAGTACAGTATTCAGATGGCCCCGTATGAGGCTCTATATGGTAGGAGGTATAGATCTCCGGTTGGTTGGTTCGAGCCGGGTGAGGCTAGGCTATTGGGCACAGATTTGGTTCAGGATGCGTTGGAGAAGGTGAAGTTGATTCAGGAGCGACTTCGCACGGCGCAGTCTAGGCAGAAGAGTTATGCGGACCGGAAGTCCCGAGAGGTGTCTTTCATGGTGGGAGAGAATTTACTGCTGAAGGTGTCACCCATGAAGGGTGTGATGAGGTTCGGGAAGAGGGGAAAGCTGAGTCCCCGGTTCATTGGGCCTTTTGAGGTACTTCAGAGGGTTGGAGAGGTGGCTTATAGACTTGCCTTGCCACTCAGCTTATCGAGTGTTCATCCGGTATTCCATGTGTCGATGCTCCAGAAGTATGTTGGTGACCCATCTCATGTGTTAGACTTCATCACAGTTCAGCTCGAGGGTGATATGTCATATGAGGTAGAGCCAGTGGCCATTTTGGGTCGTCAGGTCAGAAAGTTGAGGTCTAAGGATATAACTTCAGTGAAGGTACAATGGAGAGGTCATCCAGTGGAGGAGGTTACTTGGGAGACCGAGCGGGAGATGCAGAGCAGATATCCTCACTTGTTTGAGACTCCAGGTATGTTTCTAACCCATTCGAGGATGAACGTTTGTTTAAGAGGGGGATAATGTAACGACCCGGCCGGTCGTAACGTAGAACCTGCATTACTATTACTATTTTTTCCGTGTCTTAGGTTGGTTATACTGTTTATGACGGGTTAGAGTCGGTTTCAGAATGGTTGTACTGAGAATTGACACACTTAGTCTCTAAAAATAGCTTTATAGTTGGTAAAGTCAATTGGGAGTTGACTTATTGGTAAACGATCTCGGAATGCGGATTTTATGGCTCGGATAGCTTTGTTAGGTGATTTGAGACTTAGGAGTGTGTTCGGAATGTAATTTTGATGTCCGGTGTAGAATTAGGCTTGAATTGGCGAAAGTTAGTTTTTGGTAATTTCTGGTCGGCAGTGGAAAATAGGCTATTAAGGTCGGAATGGAATTCCGATAGTTGGAACAGGTTCGTAATGTCATTTTGGATATGTGTGCAAAATTTCAGATTAATCGGAGGTGTTTTGGATGGTTTCGGCATCGTTAGTGGAATTTAGAAATTTCAAAGTTCATAGGCTTGAATTTGACGTGATTTTGGTGTTTTGATGTTATTTTGGGTGTTCCGAGAGTGCAACTAAGTTTGAATGATAATTTATGATGTGTTGGTATATTTTGTTGGGGTCCCGAGGGGCTCGGGATTGATTTCGGTGGTTAACGGAAAGTTTTGGAGTTGGAAAATTGCAGCAACAACTACTGGTGTTCTGTTACTGTGATTTCTACAAAGGGACCCAAGAAGTTAATCCCCCAAACATCAAACACCTCGAATTCTTGAATCGGGTTCATAGGCATCTCATGACAACGAGATATGTTCCCCGTCATTTGACACTCATCACAGCCTTTCACCCATTGGTGCGCATCTTTGAACACAGTCGGCCAGTAGAATCCGGCCTCTAGAACTTTGGGTGCTGTTTGAACTCCTCCAAAATGCCCTTCATACGCTGATGCGTGACAAGCCTGCAAAACAGAAAATTGTTCTATCTCAGGGACGCACCTCCGGATCATATTGTCAATACAAATTCTAAACAGGTGAGGTTCATCCCAGTAATAATTGCGTCAATCACGATAAATTTTTTTCTTTTGGACGAGAGTTCATAGGGCTCAATACCACTTGCCAGGTAGTTCGCAATGTCTGCATACCATGGCACCTCTTCCATGCTCGTGGCGAGTAGCTGCTCGTCTGGAAAGGTTTCCAGAATATCCTCTGCTTCCACCGCATTTTCAGCACCTTCAAGTCGCGACAGACGGTCTGCGACTTGGTTCTCCGTGCCCTTGCAGACATGAATCTCTAGATCGAATTCTTGCAGTAGCATCACCCAACGAATTAGGCGCGGCTTGGATTCTTTATTCTCAATCAAACACCTAACGACAACATGATCAGTGTAAACAATCACCTTCGAGCCGATTAGGTATGATCTGAACTTGTCAAAGGCGAACATTACTGCCAGCATCTATTGTTCGGTCACTGTGTAGTTCAGTTGAGCTCCACTCAATGTCTTACTCGAGTAGTATATCGGGTGCATTATCTTTTCCTTTCGTTGTCCTAACACGGCTCCCACTGCGTAGTCACTGGCATCACACATGAGCTCGAATGGTTGCTCCCAGTCGGGAGCAACAATGATCGGGGCCGTGACTAGCCTTTTTTTCAACTCCTCAAAAGCCATCCTGCAATAATTAGAAAACACAAAAAGGGTTATCTTTTTCGAGCAACTTACATAGGGGGTTGGCTATTTTGGAGAAGTCTCTGATGAATCGCCGGTAGAACCCGGCATGCCCAAGAAATCTCCTTATCTCTTTAACCGATGTGGGAGGTGGAAGCTTTGCAATCACATCTACTTTGGCACGATCCACCTCAATTCCTTTGCTCGACACCAAGTGCCCCAAGACTATCCCCTCTTGTACCATGAAATGGCACTTCTCCCAATTAAGCACAAGGTTCGTCTTAATACACCACTTTAGCACTCGGGTCATATTTGCTAGGCACTCATCGAATGAATTTACCACCATTGAGAAACCATCCATGAACACCTCCATGATGTCCTCGACCATGTCAGTGAATATGGCCATCATGCACCTTTGAAATGTGGCGGGTGCATTGCACAAGCCAAAGGGAATTTTTCTGAAGGCAAATATCCCATAGGGACATGTGAAGGAGGTCTTTTCTCTATCTTCTGGGGCAATGGAAATTTGGTTGTACCCCGAGTACCCATCCAGGAAACAAAAGTGAGACCTCCCTGCCAGTCTATCGAGCATTTGATCGATGAAGGAAAGTGGGAATCGATCTTCCGGGGTGGCAAGATTTAACTTTCTGTAATCCATGCAAATTCTCCAGCCCGTGACTATTCTTGTAGATATCAACTCATTATTGTCATTTTTCAAAACCGTCATGCCACTCTTTTTTGGAACACATTACACCGGGCTAACCCAGTTGCTGTCATAGATGGAGAAAATGATTCCTGCATCTAACCATTTTATAATTTCTTTCTTCACCACTTCCTTCATGTTTGGGTTCATCCGCCTTTGGTGTTCCCTGGAAGGTTTGTGCTCATCTTCCAGCATACTTTTGTGCATACAGTATGCCGGGTTGATCCCCTTTATGTCTGCCATGGTCCACCCAATGGCAATCTTGCACTCAATGAGTACTTGTGAGAGTTGTTTTTCCTACACATCTAACAAACTGGATGAGATAATAACAGGTAAAGTAGAATTAGGTCCAAGAAACGCGTACCTGAGATGGGCTGGCAGTGGCTTTGTAATGACCCGGTCAGTCGTTACGTAGAACCTGCATTATAATTACTGTTATTGACTTGCTATAGGTTGTTTATACTGTTATTGATGTGTTAGAGTTGGTAGGCTTGAAATCGGAATGGTTGTAGTGAGAGTGAGTCATTTAGTCTCTAAAAATAACCTTAAAATGGAAAAAGTCAACTGAGATTTGACTTATTGGTAAACAACCTCGGAATGTGGATTTTATGGCTCGGATAGCTTCGTTAGGTGATTTGGGACTTAGGAGTGTGTTCGGAATATTTTTGTGATGTCCGGTGTAGAATTAGGCTTGAATTGGCGAAAGTTAGTTTTGGCGATTTCCGTTTGGCAGTGGAAAATAGGCTATCGGGGTCGGAATGGAATTCCAGAAGTTGGAACAGGTTCGTAATGTCATTTTGGATATGTCTGCAAAATTTTAGGTTAATCAGAGTTGTTTTGGATAGTTTCGGCATCGTTGGTGGATTTTAGAAATTTCAAAGTCCTAAGGCTTGAATCCGATGTGATTTTGGTGCTTTGATGTTATTTTTAGTGTTTTGAGAGTGCAATTAAGTTTGAATGATCATATATAAAGTGTTAGTATGTTTGGTTGGGGTCCCGAGGGGCTCGGGATTGATTTTGGATGGTTAACGGGAAGTTTTGGGACTTGAAATATGCAGCTTCAGCTGCTGGTTTCTGATTACTGGTGCGACCGCACCTGCGAAAGTTTGAACACAGGTAGGGGCCCACAGGATCGGCAAAATGTGCGCAGATGCGGAAGTAAGGTAGATGAGGAAAATTCGCAGGTGCGAGGTATTTTCCGCACCTGCGATGCCGCAAATGCGGAAGTACCAGTGCAGGTGCGGAGGCCGAGATTTGAGGGTGCTCCGCAGGTGCGGACATGGGACCGCAGGTGCGGGTACGCATGTGCGCTTAAGTGGCCGCATGTGCAGAACCACTGTTCAGAAAGTATATAAGCATGCCTTCTTGATTTTTAACCCTCTTTTCACCATTGTTGTACTGGTTTCGGTGCGAGGTATGTTGGTGAATCAGTTATGACCTACAGAGGTGGAGTCTAGGAATGACTCGAATGATGGAAATTTCTTCGATACAAGTTTTAATGTACTTTACGGATAGTGGAGTTCATTGAATGATGGAGGTGTACTGGTAAGTGTAGAGTGTGCAATGTATGAGTGTGCTTGTTGCTTCAAAGGTGTCGATTACTTTCCTAGTATGTGGATTGCAAGCGGGGTCAGGTCGTTCTATTTACTTGGTTAGTGTAATTGAAATTTGCGTAGAGTAAATGACGTTCGATAATGGTTCAGACGGATTCAAGGCTATATGTAGCGATCGAGGATCTTNTTATCATGGATTCTATCCATCAGTATCAGGAAAGTGAAGGTAATGACTTTAAAATTCGCAGGAAGTCTCTTCGGGCTAAGTATTTCTAATGTGGTGCATTTGGGGATAATTGAGGGAGTATTCAGCGACTTATGAGCCTTAGACGGTATATTTTTATGCTCGGGTTTCGTGTGGTGAGTCTGAATTGAGAGTGCAGTATTATGACAAGAAGAAGTATCAGTTAGAAGGTAAGTCAGATGGAACTTGAATAAATAGGACAGATGGTAGTAGGTCGGATCGGCATGATAAACGATAAGGGATATGATCAGTTCTTTGGGTGTTTATAAGGTAATGAGTTGTTACAGGTGTTTCTTAGCAATCGTCTTGGAATTTTGTGGCATGCGTAGTTTGGTTGAGTTACAAGGATTCAGCCTTGGCGGTTGGCATTGTACAAATGTGATTCGGAGAGTTCTTGCCGATTTTCTACCATGCTTGGAGACGTATATTTTCTACCGACGTGAGGGCCATGTGATGTATAGTGATTTTGCTTCTAGATAGGATCAAATGGAAAGTTCTTGGCTAGTTGGGATCAAATGGAAAGTTCTTGGCTAGTTGGGTACGTAGTTGTTTGTGGCTAGGAAGGGAGCATGAAGTTCTCATATTTATCATAGGATTGCATGGCGTATGCGGTATTTTGTGTATAGTGGAGAGTGGCATATGTGAGGTCACAGTTCAGTTCTGGAAGGAAGGTTAGAACTGGCAGTTTCAGATGATTAGGTAAAGGATACCACTATTAGGTGGCTGGATGAGAGTATACATTCATAAGGGACAATGTGTTTAAGGCAATGTGTTTGAATAAGGGTGCTTCATTGGTGTTACGACACTCTCTTGTTGGATCGACTGATGATATTCAAGGTTTCTTGGCGACACAGAGGAATTATGGGGGTATCCGTCGTGGAATGATAAAGTATTAGGGGCGTGTTATATATTTGAGTGGTGGAATTGGGATCAGATA
>ML263360.1:3411-30764 GCA_005239495.1 Nicotiana undulata | reverse complement strand
TTTTACTCGCTTTCTAGGTTAGTTTATATTTTCGCATTTAGCTATAAACAATTATCAAAAACCGAAAATCTTAATTATTTCGCATTGCGCGATAACTGATAACTCTCTAGCATTCCTAATCGCCCTCATATTGTTCTCTGTGGGATTCGACCCCAACCTTGTTGGGTTACTATATATGACAACGATCGCTTGCACTCTTTTAAGGTGTAAATTGAGCGTATCAGTAATGTCATTTATGACCTGTGTGCAAAATTTGAGGTCATTCGGACGTGTTTAGACATGATTCGGCATCGGATGTGGATTTTAGAAATTTCCTAAGTTCTTAGGCTTGAATATATGCATATTTGACGATTTTGATGTTATGAGGTGTGTTTTTAAGGCTCGACCAAGTTTGAATAAGGTATTTGGGTCAGTTGGTAGGTTTGGTTGAGGTGTCGGGGAACTCTGGGTTATTTCGGATGCCCAACGGGTGAATTTGGACCCTTAGGAGCTGCTAAACCAGTTCTGTTTCTGGTGTCTCGCACCTGCAATGGTTCTCCCGCAGGTGCGGAAGTAGCTCAGGATGGTCAATCTCGCAGGCGCGGAGAAATATCCGCAAGTGCGGAGCCGCACCTGCGACCCAGCCACCGCTGGTGCGACCCCAGTGAAATTAATGAAATTCCGCACCTACGAAGGAAATTCCGCAGGTGCGGTATCCCTGGGCTGTTATACCAAAAATCCGAGGGTTTGAATTTCATAACTCCAAAATCGATTGAGAGCTCGAAAATTGGCGATTTTCAGTGGAATTCGAAGAGGAGAATCATAGGTAACGTTTTCTAACCTCAATCCAATTTTATATCAATAATCCCTATCATTTTCCTCAATCTAATCAATAGAATTGGATGAAAAAACATGAAATTGGGATGAAACTTCCCCAAGTAGAAATCTTAGGATTTAGGGAGATGTAAACGTCGGATTTTGATGATTCTTGTTCGAGTGAGTTCGTGAGTGAATGGGTGTTCGGAAAATATAACTTTTACCCGACTCCGAGATGTGGGCCCGGGGAACTTTTTGGGCGAATTTCGTAATTTCGCGCATTAGCTAAGAAATAATTAGCTATTTTTTTTCCCTTGAAGTGATATTTACATTATGCAATCGAATTGAATAGATTTGGGCCACCTAGAGTCGGATACTCGTGGGAAGAGCGTGGTACTGAGTTGATTAGCGCAGTCAAGGTAAGTGGCTTGCCTAACTCTGTGTTGGGGACTTCCCCTTAGGTGTTTTATTACTCATTTTTGTATGTGGACACCGTGTACGTGAGGTGACGAGTGCGTACACGGGTCATTGTTGCTAAAATTCCACTTTTCCTTCCATGACATAACTTATTTTCATTCCTATATTGCTGCTTTATGTCATAACTGAGTAGTTAGCGTAGGAATAAGCATGTCTACCTGTCCTTACTTGAATCCCTCTTATTTGCTACTAGTTGCACCATGATTAGGTAGTTTACCTTATTCTTTCCTGTTGTTTCCTTGAACTGTTTAATTAAATCGTATCTGATAGACGTCTGCATTGCATATTTAAATTGGGACTACGGACCGAGATCCGGGAGCTTTCCCCCTGTACTGCATTGCATATTTAAATTGGGACTACGGACTGAGATCCGAGAGCTTTCCCCTGTACTGCATTGCATATTTAAATTGGGACTACGGACTAAGATCCGGGAGCTTTCCCCATGTACTGCATTGCATATTTAAATTGGGACTAAGGACTGAGATCCAGGAGTTTTCCCCATGTACTGCATTGCATATTTGCTGTTGAGATATATGTTGTGCTGAGTCGAGGGCTCTTCTTTATTATTTCCTTCAGTTTTCCTTTTTAATCCTGCTATCATTGCTTATTTATATTTCACTGTTTAGACTTATAACTGTCTTGTTTTCAAACTCAGTAGAGCCTTAACCAGACCTTGTCACTACTTGACTGGGGTTAGGCTCTGCACTTATGGAGTACCGAATGTGGAGTACTCACGCCCTTTCCTGCGCATGTTTTCCCCATGTGCAGATCCAGGTACCAGTATACAGCGTTTTAGCTAGGAGTACTACAGCACTTGCTCAAGAGACCGCGAGGTAATTCTGCCGCGTCCGCAGAATCTCACGTGTCCCCATCTACTCTACTATAGGCTAGGAGATAGACATATACACATTTTATTTATTCGGATTGTATAGAGCTATAGATGTATAAAGCTTGTGACTTGGTGACATTCCGGGTTTTGGGAAAGTAAAAGTTATACATGCCGAGCGGTTAAATTTTATCGTATTACTTCATCTTTACTTTTTTGTCATTATTTGTCTTGTTCTTCTGCAATTTAGGCTTACCTAGTCATAGAGATTAGGTGTCGTCACGAGCCCGTTCGGAGGGTAAATTCGGGTCGTGACAAGTTGGTATCAGAGCGTCTAGGTTCATAGGAGTCACAAGTCATAAGCTGATTTATTAGAGTCTCGTGGATCGGTCGGAGACGTTCGTATCTATCTTCGAGAGGCTATGTAACTGTTAAGAACAATCATATTCTTTGGAATTCCGTATCGTGCTAGTTACTGTCATCAAAATTCTTAAACTCTATTCTATTCTTGCTTACAGATGGTTCGTACTCGTACCGAACGTACAGATGACAAAGCACTCGAGCCCCCAGCCAGAGCCTTCAGAGGCAGGGGCCAGGGCAGAGGAAGAGCACGCGGTGCAGCCTGAGCACCGGCGAGAGAAGAGGCAGAGGATCCCCCAGCAGCCACAGTTGGAGGGGCACAAGAGGTCTCTCCTATTACTCCAACCCTCCAGGAGAAAATGGCTCAGTTCTTGAGTGCCTTCAGTACTCTATCTTAGGCGGGACTACTTCTAATAGCCCCAGCTACATCCCAGGCCGGGGGAGGGACACAGACTCCCGCAACCCGTACTCCTGAGCAGAGGGTTCATATTGGGCAGGTTCCAGAGTACATTCCTATGCCCCCAGCAGCTCCAGCTCAGCATGAGGTGAGGGCAGCTGTTCCTGAGGCAGAGAGGCTCCGACTCGAGAGGTACAAGAAGTACCACACACCTGAGTTCAGCGGACTAGCTTCGGATGACGCCTTGGGTTTTCTTGAGGAGTGTCATCGCATTCTCCGCACGAGTGGGGTTTCTTTCACTGCTTTCCAGTTGAGGGGAGCAGCTTATCAGTGGTGGCGTGCTTTTGAGCTTAGTAGTCTGGAATAGGCAGCTTCACTTACTTGGGCTCAGTTCTCAGAGATGTTCCTACTTGAGTTTGTCCCTCAGAGCCTCAAGGATGCCTGGCGTGCAGAGTTTGAGAAGCTACGCCAGGGTACTATGACTATGTCGGAGTATGCAGTCCGTTACACTGATTTGGCTCGTCATGCACCAGCTTTGGTTGCCACTGTCAGAGAGAAGGTTCGACGCTTTATTGAAGGACTCCACCCCAGTATTCGGACCAGCATGGCCAGGGAGCTGGAGACAGATATTACTTACCAGCAGGCCGTGAGTATTGCCCGGAGGATTGAGACTATGTTAGCCCGGGCCAGGTAGGAGAGAGAGGCCAAGAGGTCTCGAGAGACTGGTCATTTTTCAGGAGCCCGTGCACCAGCAGCACGCTATGGTAGGGGTTTTGTGAGTCGCCCCGTTCATTCAGCTCTTCCAGCAGCCAGTGGTATTCCAGCTCCTTCTAAACCTCAGGAGCCTTATTATGCACCACCAGTATCTCAGAGGCCTCCTACTCGAGGTGCTATCACCGGCCAGTCCAGCAGGCTAGTTCAGAGTCAGCATCAGCCTCCACGTCCTCTGAGGGGTTATTTTGAGTGTGGTGACCCTTGCCATGTGATCAGATATTGCCCCAGATCTAGGAGGGGTGCACCACCTCAGACTTATCAGGTTCCACACCTTCCACCAGGTCCTCCATCTATTCTTCCATCCCCAGCTGCTACCCCACCATCTCAGGCAGCTCGAGGTGGAGGTCGGGGAGGTCGAGGTCGCCCTAGAGAGGGAGGCCAGGCTAGGTACTATGCTCTTCCAACCCGATCCGTGGCCATTGCTTCAGACTCAGTCATTATAGGTATTGTTCCCATTTGTCATAGGGATGCATCAGTATTATTTGACCCAGGCTTTACATATTCCTATGTGTCTTCTTATTTTGCTTCCCATCTGGGGATATCTCGGGATTCTTTGAGTTCTCCCGTATATGTTTCTACTCCTGTGGGAGATTCTCTTGTTGTGGACGGCGTATATCGGTCGTGTTTGATTGTTATGAGTGGTTTTGAGACTATGACTGATTTATTATTACTCAGTATGGTAGATTTTGATGTTATATTGGGTATGGACTGGTTGTCTCCCTACTATGCTATTCTTGATTGTCACGCCAAGACCGTAACGCTGGCTATGCCAAGATTACCGAGGTTAGAGTGGAGAGGTTCCTTAGAGTACACTCCCCGCCGAGTCATTTCTTTTCTTAAGGCTCAGCGGATGGTTGAAAAAGGGTGTGATGCGTATTTGGCTTATGTGAGAGATGTTAGTACTGAGACCCCTACAGTTGAGTCTGTCCCCGTTGTTAGGTACTATCCTGATGTATTTCCAGCTGATATTCCGGGTATGCCACCCGATAGAGACATTGATTTTGGCATTGACTTGTTGTCGGGCACTCAGCCCACTTCCACTCCTCCCTATCGCACGGCTCCTCCTGAGTTAAAGGAGCTGAAGGAGCAATTGCAGGAGTTTCTTGACAAAGGGTTCATCAAGCCCGGTGTATCACCTTGGGGTGCTTTGGTGTTATTTGTGAAGAAAAAGGATGATACGATGCGGATGTGTATTGACTACCGGCAGCTGAATAAGGTGACAGTGAAGAACAGGTACCCATTGCCCCGCATTGATGATTTATTTGACCATTTACAGAGAGTTAGGGTGTTCTCCAAGATTGATCTTCGTTCGGGTTATCATCAGTTGAAGATTCAGGAGCCGGATATCCCGAAGACTGCCTTCAGGACCAGATATGGCCATTATGAGTTCCTTGTTATGTCATTTGGGTTGACCAATGCCCCAGCAGCCTTTATGCACCTGATGCACAGCGTATTTCGGCCTTATCTTGATACCTTCTTCATCGTGTTTATTGACGACATTCTGGTATATTCTTGATCCCATGAGGACCATGAGCAGCACTTGAGGACCGTGCTTCAGACATTGAGAGAGAAGAAGTTGTATGCCAAATTTTTTAAGTGTGAATTTTGGCTTGATTCTGTGGCATTCTTAGGCCATGTGGTACCTTCGGATGGGATCAAGGTAGACCCGAAGAAGGTAGAGGCGGTACAGATTTGGCCCAGACCGTCTTCAGCTATTGAGATCCGTAGTTTCCTCGGTTTGACTGGGTATTATCGCCGTTTTGTAGAGAGATTTTCATCCATTGCAGCGCCCATGACCAGACTGGCCCAGAAGGGTGCACCTTTTATATGGACTCAGGAGTGTGAGGAGAGCTTTCAGAAGCTCAAGACAGCCCTGACTACAGCTCGAGTGTTAGTATTACCCACCGGTTCAGGGTCCTATACGGTCTATTATGATGCTTCGAGGATTGGCCTAGGAGCAGTGTTGATGCAGGACGGTAGGGTGATTGCCTACGCATCCAGACAGTTGAAGGTGCACGAGAAGAAATACCATGTGCATGATCTCGAGTTGGCAGCGATTGTTCACGCCCTAAAGATATGGCGTCATTTTTTATATGGTGTTCCCTGTGAGATATTCACGGATCACTGGAGTTTGCAGCATATATTCAGGCAGAAGGATCTTAATTTGCGCCAGCGTAGGTGGTTGGAGTTACTCAAGGATTATGACATCACTATATTATACCACCCGGGAAAGGCCAATGTGGTGGCCGACGCCTTGAATCGCCGAGCAGAGAATTTGGGTAGTTTGGCATATCTTCGTGCAGCTGAGAGGACCTTAACCTTGGATGTTCAGTCCTTAGCTAATCAGTTCGTGAGGCTGGATCTTTATGAGCCTTGCCGGGTATTTGCTTGTGTTGTTGCTCGATCTTCTAGTTATGACCGCATTCGGGAGCGCCAGTATGATGATCCCAACCTTCGGGCTCTTCAGGATAGAATTCGGCAGGGTGATGCCAGGGATGTGACCATAGGTGATGATGGTGTGATGAGGATGCAGGTCCGGATTTGTGTGCCCAATGTAGATGGACTTCGGGAGTTGATTCTTGAGGAGGCCCATGGATCGCGGTATTCCATCCATCCGGGTACCACGAAGATGTTCCAGGATCTGAGACAGCACTATTGGTGGAGAGGGATGAAGAAGGATATAGCAAAGTTTGTAGCCAAGTGTCTCAATTATCAGTAGGTCAAATGTGAGCATCAGATACCGGGAGGATTACTTCAGCAGATTAAGCTTCCATAGTGGAAGTGGGAGCGGATCACCATGGATTTTGTGGTTGGACTTCCTCGGAACTTGGGGAAGCATGATGTCGTTTGGGTGATTGTGGACCGGCTGACCAAATCATCTCATTTCATTCCAGTGTTGACTACATACTCTTCTAAGAGATTGGCCCAGATCTACATTCGGGAGATAGTCCGGTTGCACGGTGTGTCAGTGTCCATTATATCGGATCGAGGTCCGCAGTTCACCTCGCACTTCTGGAGAGCCTTGTATAGTGAGTTGGGAACTAGATATACCTCACTACAGCATTCCACCCCCAGACGGACGGGCAGTCCGAGCGCACGATTCAGATTCTTGAGGATATGCTCCATGCATGTGTGATGGATTTTGGAGGGTCATGGGATCGATACTTTCCTCTTGCAGAGTTTGCTTATAATAACAGCTACCAATCCAGCATTCAGATGGCGTTGTATGAGGCTTTGTATGGTAGGCGGTGCAGGTCTCCAGTAGGATGGTTTGAGTCGGGCGAGGCTCGATTGTTGGGTACAGACTTGGTTCAGGATGCCCTAGACAAGGTGAAGGTGATCCAGGAGAGACTTCTCACAGCTCATTCCAGGAAGAAGAGTTACGCGGACCGGAAGGTTCGTGACTTGGCATTCATGATTGGTGATCGGGTTTTGCTTCGGGTATCGCCTATGAAGGGCGTCATGAGATTCGGGAAGAAGGGTAAGCTGAGTCCGAGAATCATTGGCCCTTTTGAGGTGTTGCAGCGGGTTAGGGAGGTTGCTTATAAGCTGGACTTACCTCCCAACCTAGCAGGAGTTCATCCGGTATTCCACGTTTCCATGCTCTGTAAGTATCATGGTGATCCGACTCATGTTTTGGATTTCAGTTCAGTCCAGTTGGACAAGGATCTATCATATGTTGAGGAGCCTGTGGCTATATTGGACAGGCAGGTCAGGAGGCTCAGGTCGAAGAATATTGCCTCAGTCAAGGTTCAGTGGAGGGGTCATCCGGTCGAGAAGGCGACGTGGGAGACCAAGCAGGATATGCGGAGTCAGTACCCTCATCTTTTCACAGCTTCAGGTGTGTTTCTATACTCGGTCGAGGACGAACGATTTTCTTAAGAGGGGGAGAATGTAACGACCCGGTCGGTCGTTTTGAGAGTTAGCGCCCCGATCCGCTAATAATTGTTTCTCCCCTGTCTATTTATGCTATTGGAACTTGTCAGAGCGTTGAATGGTGAAATTCGGAGTAATCTTGGACATATAGTCCTTTAATGTGAATTTTAGCTTTAGAAATCGGACTGTAGCTAGAACTGTGTGAAGACGGATCCGGAATGGAATTATGTCAACTCTGTTAGCTCCGTTTGGTGATTTCGGGGTTAGGAGCATGTTTAGAATGTGTTTTCGAGGTCGGTGGTAGATTTAGGATTGAA
The DNA here is from genome assembly GCA_005239495.1 of Nicotiana undulata. Classification (NCBI taxonomy): domain Eukaryota; kingdom Viridiplantae; phylum Streptophyta; class Magnoliopsida; order Solanales; family Solanaceae; genus Nicotiana; species Nicotiana undulata. The sequence continues at coordinate 22,942 of ML263360.1, read as the reverse complement.
ATGGCGAAAGTTAGAATTTCGACGATTTCGGCTAGGTGAAATTTTAATATCGGACTCGGAATGGAATTTCGGAAGTGGCCTCAGGTCCGTAATGTCATTTATGACTTGTGTACAAAATTTGAGGTCATTCGGACGATTTTAGACGTGATCGGCATCGGATGTGGATTTTAGAAATTTCTTAAGTTCTTAGGCTTGAATCTATGCATATTTGACGATTTTGATGTTATGAGGTGTGGTTTTAAGGCTCGACCAAGTCTGAATAAGTTATTTGGGTCAGTTGGTAGGTTTGGTTGAGGTCCCGGGGACCTCGGGGTTGTTTCGGATGCCCAACGGGTGAATTTGGACCCTTAGGAGCTGCTGAACTAGTTCTGTTTCTGGTGTCTCGCACCTGCGATGGTTCTCCCGCATGTGCGGACACGTAGGTGCGTAGGGGGTGCACGCAGGTGTGGGAGTAGCTCATGCTGGCCAGTCTCGCATGCGCGGAGAAATATCCGCAGGTGCGGAGCCGCACCTACGACCTAGCCACCGCAGGTGCGACCCCAGTGCAATTAATTAAATTCCGCACCTGCGAAGGAAATTCCGCAGGTGCGGTATCCCTGGGCTGTTATACCAAAAATCCGAGGGTTTGAATTTCATAAATCCAAAATCGATTGAGAGCTCGGAAATTGGTGGTTTTCAGTGGAATTCGAAGAGGAGAATCATAGGTAACGTTTTCTAACCTTAATCCAATTTTATATCAATAATCCCTACCATTTTCCTCAATCTAATCAATAGAATTGGATGAAAAACCATGAAATTGGGATGAAACTTCCCCAAGTAGAAATTTGAGGATTTAGGGAGATGTAGACGTCGGTTTTTGATGATTCTTGTTCCAGTGAGTTCGTGAGTGAATGGGTGTTCGGAAAATATAACTTTTACCCGATTCCGAGACGTGGGCCCGGGGAACTTTTTGGGCGAATTTCCTAATTTCGCGCATTAGCTTAGATTTATTCCCTTGAAGTGATATTTACATTATGCAATCGAATTTAATAGATTTGGGCCACCCGGAGTCGGATACTCGTGGCAACGTGGTACTGAGTTGATTAGCGCAGTCAAGGTAAGTGGCTTGCCTAACTCTGTGTTGGGGACTTCCCCTTAGGTATTTTATTACTGATTTTGTTATGTGGACGCCGTGTACGTGAGGTGACGAGTGCGTACACGGGTCATTGTTGCTAAAATTCCACTTTTCCTTCCATGACATAACTCATTTTCATTCCTATAATGCCGCTTTATGTCATAACTGAGTAGTTAGCGTAGGAATAAGCATGCCTACATGTCCTTACTTGAATCCCTCTTATTTGCTACTAATTGCACCATGCTTAGGTAGTTTACCTTATTCTTGCCTGTTATTTTCTTGAACTGTTTAATTAAACCGTATCCGATAGACTTCTGCATTGCATATTTAAATTAGGACTACGGACCGAGATCCGGGAGCTTTCCCCATGTACTGCATTGCATATTTAAATTGGGACTACGGACTGAGATCCGGGAGCTTTCCCCATGTATTGCATTGCATATTTAAATTGGGACTACGGACTGAGATCCGGGAGCTTTCCCCCTGTACTGCATTGCATATTTTTTGTTGAGATATATGTTGTGCTGAGCCAAGGGCTCTTCTTTATCATTTCCTTCAGTTTTCCTTTTTAATCCTGTTATCATTGTTTATTTATATTTCACTGTTTAGACTTATAACTGTTTTTTTTAACTCAGTAGAGCCTTAACGTGACCTCGTCACTGCTTGAATGGGGTTAGTCTTGGCACTTAGGGAGTACCCAATGTGTAGTACTCACGCCCTTTCCTGCGCATGTTTTCCCCATGTGCAGATCCAAGTACCAGTATACAGCATTTTGGCTAGGAGTACTACAGCACTTGCTCAGGAGACCGCGAGGTAATTCTGTCGCGTCCGCAGAATCTCACGTGTCCCCATCTACTCTACTATAGGCTAGGAGATAGACATATACACATTTTCTTTATTAGGATTTTATAGAGCTATAGATGTATAAAGCTTGTGACTTAGTGATATTCCGGGTTTTGGGAAAGTAAAAGTTGTACATGCCGAGCGGCTAAGTTTTATAGTATTACTTCATCTTTACTGTTTTTTTATTATTTGTCTTGTTCTTCCGCAATTTAGGCTTACCTAGTCGTAGAGACTAGGTACCATCACGAGACCGTTAGGAGGGTAAATTCGGGTCGTGACAATGTAAATCCCCATGAAGGAAGGCATTATTGACATCAAGTTGGAAGATACACCAATGCTTCTTTACTGCAGTTGCTATAAGTGCTCTAATAGTTGTCATTTTCACAACAGGAGAAGGTCTCAGTATAATCAACACCAATCTGTTGTGTATACCCCTTCACTACTAATCTGGACTTAAACCTCTCAACACTACCATCAGATTTGTGTTTGACCTTATACACCCATCGACAGTCTATAGGTTTCTTCCCTGTAGGTAAGGGAACTAGGTCCCAAGTGTGGTTGGCATGAAGAGCTTCAAATTCTAGGGACATAGCTGCTTGCCAAGCAGGATTCAAGGCTGCTTCTGCATAAGATCTTGGTTTACTGTCATGGAAAACACTTTGCACAAGGTCCTGTCTATCAGGGACCAACGAGGTGAAGGAGACATGATGATGTTTGGAGAAAAGAGCATTGAGTGAAAAAGAAGAATCTGGATTGGATGTAGTGGCAGAGGGAGTTGGACTAGAATGAGAATGAACAGTAGGGTGCAACTTGGGTAAGGAGTATACATAGTCCTTTAGATGAACAGGTAAATGATGTTCCCTAGTAGATCTTCTAGGTTCATGATTTTCCTGAATGTGTGGTGTTGGATGAAGTACAGGGGATTCTGAAGATGAGGAATGGGTGGAAGGAGTTATAGTTGAGGACACATTGAAGGTGTCAACTGAATTTGGCAATGATCTGGACACACATTCAGGTTGTGTTGCAGGAGGTGGCACATCTACTGTGTAAGGAGCAGGATTAAGTACTAATGGAAAAGGAGTGGAGGAGTTAGGCAGGATAGCAAAGGGGAAGATGTGCTCATGGAAGATCACGTCTCTAGAAAGATGAATTATTTTGGTGGCCAGATTTAAAACCTTGTACCCTTTGGTTTCATAAGGATATCCCACAAAGGCATGGGGTGTGGTTTCATAAGGATATCCCACAAAGGCATGGGGTGTGGTTTAGACTGAAAGAATGATAAAGCTTCCATATTGACAAATTCTGAACCATTATCAGATCCAAGGTACTTGATAGTGGATTTAAAATGGGTTTCAACCAGGGATATGATGCTTTTGATGACTTGCAAAACATTGCTTTTGCTACTTAAGAGGTGAGTCCAAGTGGCCCTGCTATGATCATCCACTAAGGTGAGAAAATATTTATACTCATCATGAGTGACAATGTGATAAGGTCCCCAAAGGTCTACATGAAGGAGTTCCAAAATGGAAGTAGTAGTGTTGGTCCTATGGGGAAAAGTAAGTCTAGATTGTCTAGCCATAGGACAAATGGAGCAAAGGAAAGGCTGTTTGGTTGAGAATTGAACAAGGATAGAAGATATCCCCCTCATTTTGATAAAGGGCACATGGACTAATCTGTAATGCCACAACAAATCATCTTGATTCTTATTAGACAAGAGGAATTTGAAGAAATACACTGGGTTTTACTGGTGGAATTATTTACAGAAGACTGTGAATTGCAAATGGGAACATTTACGGATGATTCAGAATGCTGTCAGTGCAAACTATTTACATCAGAAGATTTAGAAAAAACAGAACATGAAACAGGCAAAGAGGCAGCATGTGAAATAGAACATGAATTCTTCAGACAGCTTGAACAAAGGAGGTACAAGCCATCTTTGACCTTACCGATCTCCAGAGGACTCTTCATTGAAGGGGCCTGCAGAAGGCAAAGAAAATCAGAGAAGGAAATCAGACCCTTAAGTTGAGAAGTTAAAGAATGAATTGAAATAAGATTGTACTTGAAGGATGGAACATATAGGACTTTATGTAGAACAATGTTTGGTGCTAATGTGGCAGTTCCAATTTCTGTGACTTTGACTCTATAGTCGTTTGGTAATTTGATTAACATAGGATACACTAGGGTCTTAATGTGGGTGAGTAAGGATTTATTGAAAGTCATATGGTTAAAGGCCACAGAGTCCAGGATCCAAATGTCAGCCCTTGATTTAAAGCATTTACATGAAAGTAGGCCAAAATCAACAGAAAGAATAGAAGCAGAACAAGCAAGAATACCTGCGAAGTTCACAACTCCACTAGTCACACTGTTTTCTGAACTATCTTCTCCAGTGCTGGTTTGGAAGTGCTGAAGCAAAGTCACCAACTGCCCATACTGCTCCTTAGTGAGACTCACACTGGAATTGCTACCTTGAGTCTGTGTTTCTTCACTTTTCATAGAAAAAGAGTCGAGTGGAACACTGGACACATTAGCTGCAGTCCTTTTGTCTTTATTGTACTTAGGATTCTGATTGAAATCCTGGGGATAGCCATGAAGCTTGAAGCATTTCTCTCTAGTATGGCCAGTACGCTTGCAATGGTCATAGAAGGGGCGAGGTCTAGTACTTGTGGAAGGATAACTGTTTGGAGAGTAGTTGGTTCTGAAATTGGTATGTACTGGTGTTCTATTGTGCGAAGCTACATTAACATTCAAAGAAGCAAAGTCGAGCATGAGTTGATTATGTGGCTTCACTTCTCGTTGTTTTTCTTCCTGAATTAACAAGGACAAGTCTTGTGCCATGGAAGGTAGTGGATCCATCATGAGTATACTACCTCGCACTGTGGTATACACTCCGTTCAAACCCATGAGAAACTGAATAAGTCTTTTGTCTTGTTCAGCCTTGTGCATATTATCTTTAGCCCCACAAGTGCACTGACAACTACACTGTGACTTGGCATTTATCACGCTTAATTCTTCCCAAAGCTTCTTCATTTTCGTATAATATCCAGTAACATCAAGAGTTCCCTGAGCTAGATCAATGATTTCTTTTTGGATTTGATACAATTTGGTACCATTAGTCTGATCGTACCTATCTTCCAATTCTCTCCAAAGATCAAAGGCATTATTAGCATACTCGACACTGTCAGCGATTTCCTTGCATAGAGAATTCAGGATCCATGAGGTTACCATATCATCGCACCTTTTCCACTGACGAAATTGCGGAGAATCTAGGTCTAGTCGCTTGTACTCGCCAGTGATGAATCCTATTTTATTTTTGACTGAGAGGGCTCTAAGAACGCTTCTGCTCCAGGATCGGTATCCGACACCGTTGAACGGAGTCGTCACCAACATCGCACCAGGATTATCTGATGGATGCATGTAAAATGGTCAGCTTGGGTTGATTCCGGGATCAGTACCGGCGACATGAGTTGAATCAGTCAATTCAACTCCAGAATTATTGTTTGGATCAAGGATAGCCATGAGAAACCAGTATCAATTTGTCGAACCAAGAAAATTAGGGCAAAAGGATGGAGTTTGTGACTGTGGTTTTAGAATCTAAAAAATTGAGAGAAATTGAAGAGAATAGTGAGTAGAATACCTCGCTCTGATACCATGTAAAAGAGCAGAAACAATGGAGCTCAAACTTGAGCTACAATGGCGGAACCATGGATGGTTCTCGAAGGAGAACAGAGGAGATGAAAGAGTCGGTTATGTGAAAATGAGAATTAGTTGTATTAGTGTATATATACATATTACATGTGGGACCCAGTATAAGCCAACTAATACTATACTAAAAACACATCTAACTGACTATTAACAAACTATTTACATAATGATAAATACACTATCTCAATAAAGATGGCTTGGCAAGTAGAAGAAAATAGATTGAAAATAAGCTGCAAAAGAAGTCATCGCCAGATTCCGGTAAAAACTATGAATATTCCGGTGGAAAATATACAATGGTGGCTTTTTATGCGCTCATACGACGTGACATACAACGGCATTTACATGTCAGCAAATTGTGCTCAGTAACACATTTTGGAGGGTAGTTCCAGCGTTCAATAGGAACAAATGTCTAAGTGAAAATTAATGACAAGTTTAAAGGTCTGTCTATGTATTTGGCCATTTGTAAACGGTATTACTGATTCCATTATCAAATTCCAGATGTAGCATCAATCAAGGAGCCGTTGAATTTCTGACCACCTCAACGTATTCTATAGGACTACAACAACTAGCTACGTGAGACGACAACATTTACAAAGATTTACAATTGCCTCGCATTTTCAGAGCAGAGGCGCATACACAACTCACCATGCCCGAATGAGAGAGACAAGACCCTAATGACTTCACGGGTAGTTATAGCTCAAGAATCTTAGCCTAATTAAGCATACTAATTTGTAAGGACAAAAACTGGACCACTTCTTTTCTACGAAACTTTCTTTAATAAAACCTGAAGATATAAGAAACGGACACCCCATAAAGTAATCTATTTTATACAATTTTAGCTTGTTCTTTTTTTTTTTCTCTCTTTTGCTCAATCCATTAGATGCATCACTGTAGCTTTTCAAGACATGGACAACGTTTTTCTTTTGAGTAATATGATTTTCCCTTAAAATTCCGCAGTCGACTTTAACTGGGCTTACTGTTTGCTATTTTGGCCAATTTGAAGCATTAATTGGAGTTCACTTCCTCAATCCAAGTTCAATACTAACAACTGAGGAATTTTGGCTTTAACGAGTTACTGATAGTTCTGAGATGGATTTTATCGCTAACTGTTGCAGATATTGGATTGTGTACTAAAAGATAATACAAGAAGTTTGCAGCCTGAATAATTGGATAGCAATTTGTTCATTACTCTCCATCAACAAGAATTGATCAGCTGGGAACTGTTACAACTATCTATTACATTGGGAGACACTGTTACTCTAAGACAACTTTGAGGCTACAAAGCAAAAAACAGTGTGAAGAGATACAGGAACACAGGTTAGAGGGGAATTGAGCTACTTGAAACACTAATTTGTTAGGTGGTATCATTTTCATCCCAGGGATCAAAGCTTCATTCTTTCTGTCTCCGTCCATATATTCTTCAAGAAAATTACTCAACAACTCTTTTTGCAAGCACAGCTTTTTCCATCTCGTTGTCTAGAGTGAATTGAGCTGACGTTAGATGAGATCCCGGTTGATCCTTTATTATTCTGCGAGAAGTCGAGGACAACCAGATCAGTTAATCATCATAATGGGCAAAGGGCAGTCCGGTGCACTAAAGTTCCCGCTATGCGCGGGGTCCGGGGAAGGGCCAGACCACAAAGGTCTATTAATCATCATAATGATTTGTGCAAAAACAAACAAGGGCATCCTAGTTTTGACTGTTAGGCACAACTTAAAATATCAGTTTCAGGATGATTTTGAAGGGGAATAAGCTATGTGGCCTGTAAAAGAGGAGAGCTTAAAGTTACACCCTTCGACTACAGATAACACAAAATATGAATTTGCAGATTATTTAAGCTTTATGCTATACGTTGCTAGGTTATGTGGAACTGGCAGTAAATACTGTTTCAAACACTTGATCATGGAACAAGCAAAAATATGTCAAATGTTCGTTCAAAGAAAAATTAAGCGATGAATTAACTAAAACTGGAGTCCTCTATACATAAGAACATCATTAAGGCTTGAATGAGCTCCCTTCCACTCCTTAGTCTATCTAGGAAGCCTTAGGTTTTTCAGCTGGCTTTTTCGGCGCAATCACGAGAGTTGCAGAGTTTGCATGGCTATACTAAACTACCACAATATCCTCTATGTTGGGACAACTACTTGGTACCTCCCCAACTTCACAACAAGAAGCCATTTATTCAAGCAAAGGCCAAACTTCATAGTAGTGAGGATGACCTAACTTTCCACATGACATGATAAGAGTAATCCAAATCAAGTTACTTCATTGAAAACCACTTGACTAATTTGATAGAAAATTTCTGGAGCCAAAAGTTGGGGAGTTTGTATGAAGTAAGTGAAATGGAAAGCAAGACTCTACTAGAGGAACAACAAAGAGAAGCAGAATATCTGGAACATCAAGTAGATCATGAACAACCTTATCCCTAAATTGAGCTCATTTAGCAAAAGGGACTAAAATATTATCCTGAAACCAGAATTTGTAGCTTCTTTCCAGTCAACTGAATACTTCATTCAAACAAGGAATAGATACAATTAGGTGATGCAGGGTTGGACAAGTGAATTAGGTGCTAACATTGTCAAACACAAATGAGTAATATTTACTCATGCCAGACTTTGTTAAACAAATATTTGATTTGTTGTAGGTTATACCTTATACTTGCAGGACTTGATGATTGCAGTTAACAAGTCATCTCCAGCTAGTTTCCTCACTTGCTGAATCAAGTCTCGCCTCGTCATCTTCCTCTCCTAAAGAAGAGAACTTAGATGTAAACAACTGGACAAAAGAATATATAGACACATACTAAAAAAAAATTCAAAGAGCTTCAAGCGCATACCTTATGATCACTATGATATTTCGTAATCAATTTGATAGTGTGAGGCGGCAAAAACTTTGATAGAGCAGAAATCAGTGCAGGAAATGAAATCCAAGGTGAATTTGGATTTTTACTAGGAACTCCATTCCTTTGAGACTCTGCACAAATGAGACCAAAAAATTAACAATCCTCTAAATATTCTAAATTATAGAAACATCACTAATTCTTCTTTATGCTTAAGGTACTGTTAAGTATGCTCACCTTCGACATGAGAGGTGACTCTGAAACTGACCATAAATTCTGGGAACACATAACTATTCATATCTGTACTCCACACAATATACTTCCTAGGAGAAAGCAAATTATCAACGCCAGTGTCAAATTCATCACAACTCGGATGCCACTGTCCTGTTCCAGGATGTACAACTTCACTTCTTCCCAGTATCACACGACAAAGCACTAAATGCCTTAACCCATTTTTATCAGCAACCGCATTTTGCAGACTGCAAAAAGAAGGGGGGAAATCAAAAATTAGTTAATAGGCAAATAAATTGAAAACCTCTAAACCAGAAAAAAGAAGATGAATTTCAATTAAGTACCAATCAAGAGGATAATTATCAGGAGAGAGGCATAGGGCGTGACCATAAGCTCCATTGTTGGAAGAAAGAGCAAAACCATGAGAAAATATATTGTTAATTTCATCTTTGGAAGCTCCAAACCAAGCGTATTTCACATTAGCATTATTCCCTCCGCATTTTTTCTCCACAGCTTTTGAGAAAATAAGGAAGGATTGAAGCTTTGCTTGTTTTGTAAAACTAGAGCAAGTTCCCTTATGAATTGCCGTAATTTGTGTTGATGCTCCAAAAGCACCCAAACCCGACATAAACTTGTCTCTGATAATTCCGTATACCTTATCGCCCTCGTCAATTCTCATCAAACCGGTGTTTTTTTCTTGATATTTCGAGCCAATAACCAAGCTCTCTGAATCAGAAACTTCTGGATCTTGTACGTCATCATTGCTTGAGCTTGTAGATTCAGCGGGTTTATGTTCAAATTTTGGTTGGTACATATTGAGAGGAGCCAAAATCTTGTGATTATTGGGGTATTGTTGAACTGTTGCTTCCCCACGAAGAAGAGAAAAGAACTGAGGTTTCACAAAGTTCTCCATTGTAGAATTATTCGAACAAGAAAAGAAAAACTATTCGAGGGAGGACAGTTTGGTAAATCTAACTGTTTCGTAGAGAATTTGAATCAACAGGTAAGCATAGGAATCAAATTCTGAATGAATGTAATTGAAGCGAGCTAAGGAAAGAACCAATGCAGAATTGTAAAGCTAAGGGAAAGAGAATATTCACAATATAAAAAAATCAGCAAGAATCAATGCTTGCTTACAAAATTAAAAGGTTAAGAAGAAAAAGACAGACTTAAAAGCACATTGCAGAATCATAAACCTGTGGAGGAAAGGCCGAAAAAACTTGAAAAACTAAAAACTGTTCATGGGTAGGTGAATTGTAGCAACAAAAAAAAAAAAAAAAAAAAAAACTGGAGAATTATATAGTTATTTTTGTAGAGCCAAATCCAAATCAAAGAAGAAGTCGGATTACTTAGTTTAATAACTCGGGAGAAAAGAATGAAGAGAGAAGGAATTAAAAAGAAAGAAGCCAACGGTAAACACCGCCACAAGTTTTAAGTGGGCGGTGAAGTTGGTTTTCTTTCCTTTACAATTTTGGGATAGCACTCTGTTTTTATGAGCCGACTTTCAATTACTTGCATGGGAAGGCGTGAGTTGGCGGTTAATGGGTTTGGGTTCGTTGGATTTAATTCCCTATTTTGACCTGGTTTCGTGAAGGATTTGGTAAGTAATGGTTTTTCAAGTAACGTGTGCCAGTACGTGGACGTGTACAACAAGTGTTTGGCCAATGTTTATTATTAATATATAATATTATTTTAAATGAGTAATTAGTTTGTCTATTTAGATTTTGCTTTGGGAGGAAGGAGATCAGGTCTTAATTAGATTTTTTATTAAATTAAAATTAAAAGGGTATATTATTCTTTTATGTCGGTCGACTTATATGTATTTTTTGTCTTGTTTCCAATGATAGACTACGGTATTGTATTTCACATGGGGCAGATTTATTATTCTTTTGGGAGGGCATTGCAGTCTACTAGAAGTTTTCCTCTCTAGAAATAACACTGACAAAATCAACATGCACACACTGTTTTGTGGATAAGTATTCATTTAGGAGCAGGCCCACATAAAAAAATACTTACCTTCTTAAGCATTTAAAAAAAATTTGGTAGCTGGTTAGGATAAAAGTTATTCATGTATTAGGGTAGTGGCAAAGTCACATGATTACAAGTATGGCTTTTATCGAAAAATTACATTAGTATATAGGTAAAATATTATATTTTAGAGGTATATAACATATATTGAATATTTTTTATCGGATATTATTTTATTTCTTTCAAATTTGAATACCCTTGAAAAAATTCCTAGTTTCGTCACTATTTTGGGGCAACATAACTTATACATGTTTAGTAGCCATTAGTTATTTTGTACAAAATTTATCATAACTAATACCATATTTAGTTGTCATTTTACAATTCTACATAAATAATACATGTTTAAGTTATGAGTTAATCTGTGTATTATTTTATGCGGGATAGAAAATGGAATAACTAATACATGTATTAATAATACAAGGATAAAATATTGAAATAACCAATTTACCCCTATCACTTTACACATAAAGGCTTCCCAATAGATTGATCTGTATCAAACTCTTTGGAGAGCAAGAATGGAGATATCAATGCCTCACTGTTAGACTCTTACTCTTCTCAATCTATTAGAGATGAAATCAGTAAATAATTATTTTATTTTAAAATTTATATAATGTATATCAATATCTAAGGCAACAAACCAAATATTCAATAATAATAATAATAATTCATGCGTAATTAATCCATGTAAAACTAATATCTGCATAACCAACGGCGTATACAAAAAAATTGGGGTTTTAGGCCTCGATGGCTTTTTACAATGTTGAATTTAAGAAAATATCTTTTTTAGATCTCTTATGTGTAAAAGATAGATCTCTGATGTGTAAAAGCAAATCTCTCGTGTATAAAAAAAGAAATAGCGTCATAAAACTAAATACAAATTTGTAAAGGGCCACGAAACCAATTGACCAAAAAAAAAATTAAGCGTTGTCACATTTGAAGTATAAACAAATACACAAATCACCGTTTAAAGTCGGAAACGCATAAAAATCAACAAGAACAACAAACACATTATAATCCCACAAGTGAGGCCTGAGAAAGGTAGTGTGTACGCATACCTTACCCTACCTTGTGAGAGTAGAGAGGTTGTTTCCGATAGACCTTCGGCTTAAGAAACACAAACATGAAGCAACCAACAATAACAATACAAAAAAAAACGAAAACGCATAAAAATCTTACTCAATTTAACTCGGCATGAAGCTGCCGAAGTTTGAACCCAGAACCTCTCCTTAAAAGGGGGGAGGGGGGAAGGTTGACCAGGAGAACTAGCAAGATATATGTGCAAAGTAGTATCATTTTGTCTTATTTAATAAGATATATTTTATACAAATTAACAATTTATATATTTAGTGAACTTTTCCAGCGAAGCGGTGTCGGATGACACCACTTGCACCGAGGTGTGCCCGCTCATAAGCATAACTAATCTCTACTTTACTTATTTTTCCATAAATAATACTTGTTAATTAATATATGCGTAATTGATACCCGAGTAACTCTAACCGGGGTTTTATCGACAACTCTAATACGTGTCTTCTGTGTTCTTATCCCTATTTTTTCTTTACCATTAAAGAGAAGACATCAGTAATTTAGCGGGGTTTTATCAGCTATATATCAAACTCCAATGATTTTATTTTATTTTATTTTTCAATGTTAAGCACCACGTAACAATAACGAAAGGTAAGAAGATTTTACAGCATCAAAACAACTCTCCTTTTGAAATGATAAAATTAATTCATCTTTTACTGTTTTATAGTTCAATAAGAATATGGCAGTTGTTCTTAACATCATGAAGAAATGGAATCAAGTCACTTTTTCTTCAGTACACATTGTGAATTTGATTTCATGAAGCTCCTTCAAATTCACTAGAGGATTAATTGTAATAGAAAGATTGGTACAGGATAAAATGAAATACCTTGAGCATGAAATTTCCAATTTAAAAGAACATGTTTGATAATTGTTTAACTAAATTTATGTAGAAACTTTTTAATAATCTTACTAAACTTATCGTTTATGACATAAAACATTAAGGTAACACTTGTTTTATTTTTTGACAAAAAAAAAAGCCCCCCTCCTATTTTTTTCAGTATTTGCAACTTTTCTCTAATAGTTGTTCTGTAAAACTTTAGAAATAGAAAAAAATAAGGAAAAATGATGTAGCCGCTACAAAAATAATAGCCAAAAAGATTTATAAACTTTATATATTTATTATATGTTATACATCAAAAAATATACAAACTTTATACACTTTTTCAGCTATCAGATGTAAATAATTTCTGGCACGGACTACAAGTGATAAACAACAACAACAAACCCATCTCAATCCCAACATGTGGGGTCTGAAGAGGGTAGTCTGTACGCAGACCTTACCCCGAGAGACTGTTTCCAATAGACCCTCGACTCGAGAAGGGCAAAAAAAAATTACCAATAAAAATCACAAAAATAAGCTACTAAGTTCGGAAGCCACATTTTATAAAACAAAACAACCTGTACCATATTTTTAGCCGATTAAGCATAAAAATTTAACCCACCTAGCCATAATCAATCTTTATCATAAGTAAATCGTTGGTCTCATAACTAAATAAATAAACAAGAAAAGATTCTCTTTGGCAATGCCAGGACAAAAATGTGGACCTAATAGTAAGTACATAGAAAGCAAAATGCCTCGGCTATGAACTCTTCCACATAGAAAGTACACTAGAGAAAAATTATACATGTTAACATGCATCTGGTGCAGAAACCTTTGCTGCTGCATATGATCTCCTAATATCTTACAAACTGCCTCATATCGTCACTTCCTTTCTTTCCGTAAGGATTGCTATCACTGAACCCATTTCGGCTTCCCTCAACTTTACGCTTTTTGTTCCTGAACTTGGATGCATTGCTATCTATGTTGAGGTGTACTTTTGGAGGATTAGAGAAACAGAACGAAGAAGCTACAGCCTGCCAAACACCATTTTATCCGTTAGTAAATTACTGAATCATAGTAGTAACTCTTATTATTTTAATATAATGCAACTCCAGCATTTGGAATTAGAGCGTAGCATATAACATCCTAAATTGCAGATAGCAAATATGGCATGGTCGATGGGTATACGTGTCACATCCCACCAGTTCAGCAACAGAGTGAGAGGCAACTTAAACACTAAACAGTGCCATATAAAGTCAAATCAGAGACAATAGCATACAAAGCACTCCTGAAATTCTTACTAGGTACAAGAAGACAGTACCACTTTCTAAATGATCCCCCTTTTGTCCTTAAGTTAGAAGACCTGAATTAGTTAATACTACTATTTAAAAGGGAAACTGTAGGTCTAAAATTTTAAAGGCGTAGTAAATGTAACATGGATGAATAAAGAAGTATGACAAAATACTCCTCTCAGGGATGAACACAGATAAAAAATAGTTATAGTAGTGCAACCACGCAACTAAGGCTTAGAGAAACCATACTTTTCATATTTATTAACTGGCAGTATTTCGATTGTTCGATCAAGAAAATATAACCTGTTGTATGAAACCATAATAGAGTTGATTAATCAATAATCAACTCCTAGAGCGACAAGCCCACCCTACCTTTGCCATCAAAGTCTAGCTAGAGAGTTTGTAAAACATTCTCCATGTTATTATTCGTTACTGCAAAGCATATGTGATCCTCTTTCTGCATATTCTGTGCAAATATTTTTGCTTACACCACAATTTTAAGATTCATATCTCTTTGAAGTAGAAGCATCGTGCATACAAGGGGCCTAACATCACACCTTTTTGGCTTTTAGCCTGACTTCACTGTTTACATGTGCGTTATGAGAGGACACAAAAGTGTCCTACACACCAGAATAACCATGGCTTTCTTTCATCCCTCTGTATCCTAATAGATGAAACCATATTACTCCCTCCGTTCCAGTTTATGTGAACCTATTTCCTTTTTGGTCCGTTCCAAAAAGAATGGCCCCTTTCTAAATTTGAAAACAATTTAGCTTAAACTACCCTTAATGAGAAGCTTTTATAACCACACAAATACTCTTGGCCCCTTTTTAACTTGTTTAGGACCACAAATTCCACAAGTCTTCATTTTTTCTTAAACTACGTGCCAAATAAAAAAAAAGGTTAAAATAAATTGGAAAAGAGGGAGTACCTTATTTAAAAAGGTATGGCATTGAAATGAAAGTCTTTATAGCTAGAGTCATCTGTTATCTTATTTCCTAAATACTACATGTCTATGAGAATGTATCCACCACAACATTGGAAAAGGAAGTCACGTACCTGTAGATCAAGTCGGTGAACATTGAATATTTCCTTCATGGAATGAGAATTATAGGCTAGTATATAGGACCTATATGCCTCTTTAGCTGACTGGTTCAAGTAATAGTTATTTGCGACCAATTTTTCCTGAAATAAATTGGTTCATTCTTTAAACACCAAGGTCCTCATAAGGTATAAGAAACATACTCAATTAGCTAATTAATTTAAAAAAAATACAAGTAGCTGTCACAGATTTACCAGGAGTGACTGCACATTGGCCAGCTTCTTCTGATCAAATTCGTATTCTTTTACAGGCACCTTTGCCGCCTGTCGTAAAAGCACATGGATATATGCACATTAGACTATCAAAGCAAACCCACAATTTAACAAAATTATATATGACACATTGAAAAGCTCAATTGCTCAAAGTTGTCAGGAAACAGTTTTACACAATGCCAGAAAATTCAAGAAAAATTGACGATCAAAATGGTAAATATCAGTTTGCCGAGCTCCAACTTCTAGCCAGAACTTTTACCAGATTAAATTAAGTATATTTACTTATACTTGGTAAACATTATTTTCAAGTACAACAGCTCCTACTTCAAGGGATCAATGCTTCTGATGACACGTCAAGAATTCTAAGAGATGTTTTGTAGTTCTGTAAATTTAGAAGTGTGATTGTGAAGAGACCTTGAGGTACTTAAGAAACTGCAACTCTTCTGGAATCAAGAATAGCAATGCATTTCCTTTAGCACCTTCACCACGTGCTGTTCGACCAACTCTGTGTATATATTCCTGTAAAGGTTTGCATGTCAAATCATAAGGAACGAGAGTTTCTCCCTTCGTAACCAACCAACGTTGAAGTAAAGCGTTTAATACCTTGGGCTCATCAGGGGGATCAAACTGCACAATCCAATCCTGGAAAGAGAGGCATAACAAGAATTAATACTTTCCATTACTATCTTTCAAAGGGAGAGAGCTATCAGACGTATATTTCAACTAGATATGAGGAAGCATGTCACTGGTTTTTTCTCACTTTATAAGTTGTACAGTAAAAAAAACACTTCTAATTCTAATAACAGTAACAGTAAAATAGAGAACTATATTTGATAGCACAACGAGATAAACGACACAGAACGAATTGAGCACCAACTACATTTTTTCTTTGTTTGATTAAAGATCTCTTTTACACACACGCGCGCACCCAAAAGTCCCAAGCACACAAACAGAATCCCTAACACCGGAAAACCCCAGAAAAGAAATGCAGAAACAGTGAAACAGATTCACTCTCCCCCGATGTCATATACAGAGTCCAGCAAATAGACCAAGGACTGTACTGGTAACGGGTGCAAGGAGGTGAAGCAACATACCACAGCAGGAATATCAAGACCACGTGCGGCGACATCCGTGCATAACAGGATGCCTTTCTTTGCTTCACAGAATTCAAAAAAGGTAGACGTTCGTTTTTGCTGCTTTTGCTTCCCATGAATATCACAGCATTCAATTTTGATATAGCGAAGTAGCTCAGAATGAAACTTGACGGAGTTGCAAGATGAGAAGAAAACCATTATTTTCTTTGACAGGTTCCTCTTCAAGAATGAATAAAGGAGAAGAAATCTCTTAGCACTTGGGACAACACAGTATCCTTGTTGCAGCCCGTCGTTTGTAACCTGAATTGCACCATATACTCAAACAGACTTACAACATGATCTTAACCTTAAAACAAATATTAGGAGGAAAAGATTATGAGTGTGTATATACCCTCCTCCTCCCATCATCCACATCAATGTAGACAGGTTTGTCCAAAGATAAGCGAGCAAGGTCCTCAACCTGAAAACAATGAACAATTGAGTCCCTCCGTGAGCTTTATATATTGTGGTCGATCTTTTTCACTTTCTCAAATCATCATAAATTAATAATTCGCCACAAAAAAAAAACAGTAATACTCAAAAGTTAATGGGATTTCATTCAGGGAAAAAGTTTTTAACATATATGACATGACAAGTATTACATTCAGTAATGGTGATTCTTATTTCTCTTTCCTATTTCCAAAATTATGTTTAAAGTTCAAGAAACATGCACTTGAAAGTAGGAATTTACTACTTGCTTTTCAGCTAAGAGGACTACGAAAAAATTGAGGCTTTAGAATACCTTTTTTGTTTGTGTGGCTGAAAAGAGAGCAGTCTGCCTCCCCTGTAGAGCAGCTATCATATTAGTTAACTCAGAATAACAAACACACCAACAGTTGAACGC
Source organism: Nicotiana undulata (assembly GCA_005239495.1). Classification (NCBI taxonomy): domain Eukaryota; kingdom Viridiplantae; phylum Streptophyta; class Magnoliopsida; order Solanales; family Solanaceae; genus Nicotiana; species Nicotiana undulata. The sequence goes on along the minus strand of ML263360.1, from coordinate 5,698 downwards.
CATAAGATAAGAACAACTGAGAAACAAGACATGCAATGAACTACCAGATATAGAGCTAGCGTTTGGCCATAAATTCCCAAATTTGTTTTGAAAAATCTGATTTGGGTGAAGTTTGGTTTGAAGATGAAAATGTGTTTGGACATACATTTTCAAAACATATTTCCCAACTTTATTTTGGAAAAACATATATAAATTCCCAAGTTTTGGGATTTTGGCCCAAAATCAGCAATTGGGGTGATTTTGGGATTTGAAGTTCGGGATTTTGCCAAATGTGGGCAAAATTTATGGCCAAACATGAGTTTGCCAAATAAATCCAAATTTATTTTGCCAAAACTCATGGCCAAACGGGTCCAGAAACTGCAAACACAATTTTCAGAGTAATAATGTCAAGAAATTAAGTTAGGAAAAAGGTGATACATGAGCTTTTTAACTAGTCATGTCTGGTTTTGCACACATTGGTAGTTAGAGAGTTGGAAAAAACTCCATCTTAACTCCAATAACAAATAAAGCCACTGAGTGGATATAGGACCATTTACATCAACCATGAGTTTCTTTATATTAATGTAGAGAACAGTCATCACTGAGAACTTACAAGGACAAACAAATGCCTGTTTGTACTGTACTTAATTCTAATTAAGCAGGCCTAATACAGGAAATCGTACCTATTTTAATCTTAAAATTAACTATCATCGTGGATAACGATTTAACAAAGCTAGTGTTCAAAAGACTAATAATATAGGTAACAATACCTGCTTTGGTAGAAGTTTAATGATTTGCTGCATGTCTTCCTCAAAGTTCGCTTCCAAAATCCTATCAGCCTCATCAATCATGAGACACTGCAAGTTTAGGCACTAATTCAGAAACCACATTGAGCCTTGGATCCATGCATGAAAAAGATTGGCTCAAGTAAAAGATATGAATAAATTGTAAGGTAAATTCTAATAAATATCACAGGTCGAAATTGAGAACACTAATTGATATCATACTAAGAAGTGACATCAGAAATACAAATTACTAGCCAGTTGAAAGATACTAGTACCTTTAGGTTCTTATAAATGAAGCCTTTGGTATTTCTAAGATGATCAAGAAGTCGACCAGGGGTGGCTACCAAGAGACAGGTCGAAATTGAGAACACTAATTGATATCATACTAAGAAGTGACATCAGAAATACAAATTACTAGCCAGTTGAAAGATACTAGTACCTTTAGGTTCTTATAAATGAAGCCTTTGGTATTTCTAAGATGATCAAGAAGTCGGCCAGGGGTGGCTACCAAGAGATTAGCCCCTTTTGCAATACGCTCTGCCTCTGCTCTTCTTGCTGAACCACCAATAACCAAGGCAAGAGTCTGTGAATGATACTTGAGAAGGTCCTTTGCCACAGCATGTGTCTGAGTCGTTGAAACTGTAAGTTAGCCTTGAAACACAAACTCTAGAATGGGCAACTACTGTCCAACATTGAAGTACTTTCATAGTTTACTTTAAAAAACTCAATATAGTTTTTGATAAAGAACAAATTCAGTATAGTTAAACAAACAAAAACTTGTGATAGTAATGTATGATCTTCAAGAATCGGGATTTGTGCAACAGTTCTGTATGCAATAAAAAATATTTGTACCTATAGGCTATATGCTATGAACAATCTAACACTGGACAAAGGTAAACTGTGACAAAATGGTGTTGTCACAAGTGATTTACTAATTATCCCACTTCCCACTGATTATATTAGTCCCACAGGAAGTCAGCAAAAGAGATTTAAAACTGTTATAGGATCAACAGAGCAGAAGAATAACTCATTTATGCTAAGAATTTAAAGCTATTCCATTTTCCTCTAAGTAAGTTGTAATCAACTTAATCATGCATCTTTATTCCCAGATTTTCAGGGAACGTAGAAATGGGTACCTTAATTATCTTTAACTGATAAGAATAGAAACAAGCTACTCCATTCTTCCATAAATGAGACCTAATTTGCCTCAACAGTATGAAAGAGTAAAACATTTAAATGGATTATCATCTTGAATTTTGGTTATAAAATGTTTTGAGAGGTGAAAACGTTAAATGCTGGTTATTTTGATGTCAAAGTCAAGTTCGAAATAATCTAAAGCAGTATCAGTTTATATTAGTTTGAATTGTCGAACAAATATTTACATTTAAAAGAAGTCAAGTTTGTATAAGGGCATATGGATCAGGGGGAAAAGGTCAGTTTTGTTAGGACAAAGAAGTATGCAAGCAAAGGAGAACAGTCCTATTACAAACAGCATAGTAGTACATCGTCCCCTCCCCCCCCCC
>ML263359.1:2431-15220 GCA_005239495.1 Nicotiana undulata | reverse complement strand
AATAAGCATTCGTCCTCGAATGAGGATTTTGGGAATCATTTGGTTTTTGAAAGCATGATATGCAAACCTTCCAATTTACACTAACTTCGGCATTTTAAGAAAATTTCGCCAGAGGTTCCCTTGTAATTAGGCCTATCTACTTGTCAGAGAGCCCCCGAAACACATTTCCAAGCACCATTACACAAATTTTATTATCCCTACAATTGGTATACCATTCATCACCTCAATACTTGCACGTATTCAATTACCTTAACAGATACATATGGCTCATCCTCTTTTCATCACAATTTATCATAAGACTCAATTAGTGGCATACAATTTGCACATAGCTTTGGGCCACTTCAGTGTGCCCCATACAGTTCAATCACCTCAATAGATCATAGACAACAATTTTTTTTTCCTAACCATTTACCAAGCTACATTACTATTAATTACTTACATAGCACATTTGTTTCACAAACTTTTTATTTGCTTTAAAGGTGTCGCACCAACTAGTTAACAAATTTGTACACAGTTTTAGCACGCATGGGAAAGTTACAACAATAAGGCAATTAGGAGAGGAATGACAAATAGGGTGCCTTGGCACGAGTCTGAGTACATCATCAATTGCCTTGGAACCATGATTCGCACGATCACCACTACACTTGCTCAAACAGATGAGGGTATTTTTCTTTCATTTATTTCTCTGCTTCCCACGTGGCCTCCTAGACTCGTTGACTCCGCCACAACACTTTAACAGAAGCAATCTCTTTGTTTTTCAACCTACGGACCTGCCTATCGAGAATGGCAACCGGAACTTCTGCATATGACAATTCTTCACCAACCTCAATGGTGTCAAATGGCACGATGGCGGAAGAATCTCCATTTACCTTCTTCAACATAGACACGTGGAATAACGGGTGCACTAATGACATTTCAGGGGGCAATTCCAGCCTATACGCAACTTGTCCTATCCGTTGAGTGATCTGATACGGCCCGACATACCTTGGGCTCGATTTTCCTTTCTTTCGGAACCGCATGACCCTTCATGGGAGATACCTTCAAGAATACCCAATCATCGACTTGAAACTCTAAATCTCTCCGACGAACATCTGCATAGGATTTCTGGCGACTCTGAGCAGTTTTCATCCTTTCCTGAATGACTCTAACTTTTTCCATAGCTTGGTGCAAAAGATCTAGCCTTATCAATTCTGCCTCACAAACCTCAAACCATCCTATCGGAGATCTACATCTCCTCCCGTACAATGCCTCAAATGGGGCCATCTGAATACTAGCATGGAAGATGTTATTGTAAGCAAACTCTATAAGCGGCAAGTGATCATCCCAGCTACCCTTGAAATCCAAAACACAAGACCGCAACATATTCTCAAGCGTCTGAATAGTCCGCTCCGCTTGACCGTCTGTCTGTGGGTTGTAAGTTGTGCTGAGATTTACCTGAGTACCAAGACCTTGCTGAAATTTCCTCCAAGAGTTAGCTGTGAAATTGGCCCCTCGATCCGAGATAATAGAAACTGAAGTGCCATGAAGTCAGACTATTTCCTTGATATACAACTGAGCTTACTGTTCTGCAGTATCGGTGGACTTGACTGGCAAGAAGTGGGATGATTTCGTGAGCCGATCCACTATCACCCAAATTGGNTGAAGTCTGACTATTTCCTTGATATACAACTGAGCGTACTGTTCTGCAGTATCGGTGGACTTGACTGGCAACAAGTGGGCTGATTTCGTGAGCCGATTCACTATAACCCAAATTGAGTTGAACTTGCGCTGGGTGCGAGGTAACCCTACCACGAAGTCCATGTTGATCATCTCCCATTTCCACATCGGTATATCCATAAGCTGAGTCAGCCCACCGGGCCTCTGATGATCGGCCTTCACCTACTGACAATTCGAACATCTAGACACCAAGTCCGCTACACCCCTCTTCATACCATTCCACCAATAAATCTCCTTGAGATCGTGATACATTTTCGTGGAACCTGGGTGAATAGAATACCTGGAGTTATGAGCCTCTGCCATTACCCTCTCACGGAGATTATCTACATCTGGAACACATATTCTCCCCTGACATCGCAAGACACCGTCATCATTGCCGAGTGAAAACGCTGACGTCTCGTGATTTAAAATTGCTTCCCTTAATTGTGTTAATGTTGGGTCTCTGAATTGCTTTTCCTTGACCTCCGTTACAAGCGAAGACTCTGCTCCACTTCTCACCACGACATTCCCCTCATATGAGGTCGAAAGACAGACCCCAAGACTGGCCAATTGATGGACCTCTCGAGCCAAAGGCCTCTGACCGGCCTCTAAATGTGCTAAGCTACCCATGTATTTCCGACTAAGAGCGTCGGCTACCACATTTGCCTTTCCTAGATGGTACAAAATATTCATATCATAATCCTTGATCAATTTTAACCACCTTCGCTGCCTTAAATTCAACTCCTTCTGTTTGAATAGATATTGAAGGCTCCTATGGTCTTTGAACATGTCCACATAGACCCCATAAAGATAATGCCGCCAAATTTTCAATGCAAACACAACCGCTGCGAGCTCCAAATCATGCCTCGGATAATTCTTCTCATGATTCTTGAGATGTCTTGAAGCATATGCTATAACTTTACCACGCTGCATCAACACACACCCCAAACCAACTCTCGACGCATCACAATAAACCACGAATCCCTCCGAACCTTCTGGCAAGGTTAACACCGGCGCCGAAGTCAATCTCGACTTCAATTCTTGAAAACTCTTTTCACAAGCATCGGACCACTGAAACGTAACTACTTTATGCGTCAGCTTAGTCAATGGGGAGGCGAGAGTAGAGAATCCTTCCACAAATCTCCGATAATACCCAGCTAGACCCAAGAAACTACGAATCTCTGTCGTGGTCGTTGGTCTAGGCCAATCTTTCACTGCTTCAATATTTTGGGGATCAACTTGAATTCCTTCCCTAGAGACTACATGACCCAAAAACGCGACTGATTCTAGCCAAAACTCACATTTCAAAAATTTAGCATACAGGCGGTGCTGATGAAGAGTCTGCAGAACTGCTCTAAGGTGATTAGCATGATCTTCCCGACTCCGCGAGTAGACAAGGATGTCATCAATAAAAACAATCACGAAGGAGTCTAGAAATGGCTTGAAAATACGATTCATAAGAACCATAAAAGCTGCTGGAGCATTGGTCAGCCCAAAGGACATTACCAAAAATTAAATGACCGTAAAGAGTCCTGAAGGCAGTCTTAGGAATATCCTGCTCCCTAATCTTCAACTGATGATACCCAGACCGTAAATCAATCTTTGAGAAGAACCTAACACCTTGCAACTGATCAAACAAATCATCTATCTGAGGCAGTGGATATTTATTCTTGATGGTGACCTTGTTGAGTTGCCAGTAATCAATACACATTCGAAGCGATCTATCTTTTTGTCTGACAAAAAGATCCGGTGCGTCCCAGGGCGACACACTTGGCCGAATGAAACCTTTTTCTAATAGATCTTTTAATTGCTCCTTTAACTCTCTCAATTCTGCTGGCGCCATTCTATATGGTGGAATAGATATTGGCTGCGTATCTGGCAATACTTCAATCCCGAAATCAATCTCTCTATCTGGCGGAATCCCAGGTAACTCATCCAGAAACACTCCCAGAAACTCATTCACGACCGGCACAAACTTGGGAGCAGGCACCTCTGAAGCGGTGTCCGCAACCCGGACAAAATGATAAATGCATCCTTTCCTGATCATTTTGGAGGCCTTAAGATAGGAAATAAGCCTACCCCTTGGCACGACATCATTCCCTTCCCATTCAATGACGGGTTCGTTAGGAAATTCGAGCCTCATAATTCTGGTTCGGCAGTCGAGTTTAGCAAAGCATGAGTAAAGGCAATCCATTCCCATGATAACATCAAAATCTAACATCTTTAATTCAATAAGATCGGTAGTGGTATCTCGACCACACACCGTGACAACACAATTCCTATAGACTCGCGCGACCATAATGGAATCACCAACCGGAGTCGATACTGAGAATGGATCAAGAAGTTGTTCGGGTTTTATCCCAAAACTCGAAGCAATAAATGGAGTCACATAGGACAAAGAGTACCCCGGATAAATAAGAGCATAAACATCAAACGTTTGCACAGACAGAATACCTGTGACAACATCTGGAGAAGCCTCCGCACTCTGGCGACAACTCAAGGCATAGAACCGACTGGGTCCCCCTTGACCTCGTGCTCTACCCCTATCTGCACCGCGCCCTACTGGAGCTGGAGGGCTTACTGAAGATGCAACAACCAAAGAACCGGACGGCTGAGCAGTGCTCCTACCCGTGCCCACACTGGGCACATGATAATTCCACTGGGTGTGACCTCTCACTCCGCGTATGAAGCATACCGGAATATCCAAGTAACATGGCTCAGAATGGGACCTCCCACACTTAGGACATGGGGCCCTCCGCTACTGCTGATACCTCCCACCAGATTGACCTGACTGGTGGAACCTCTTGCTATCTGAACCGGGCCTCAAGCGACCTCCCTACTGATAATTGTGCCATGATGGCGGCGCAATGGCTGAGGACTGAGCATAGGACTGAGATGGTCCTGATGACCCTCTCCCAAGGGCTGATCTCCCCCCTCCAACCGAGCTCCCAGGGTTGCCCGCTGACCGGGCCCTACCACTACTCTCTCTCTCTGACCTTATCTTCAATTTTAGTGCCTCCGTAGCTTGAGCAAAACCCACAATCTTCCCGTAGTTCATATCCGAATACAAAGCAGCTGTAGCAGCCTCATTGACAACCAAGGGACCAAGGCCCCGAACAAACTGACGAACTCTGGCCTCCATAGTCGGCATCATGTGGGTAGCATACTTTGAAAAGCGCACAAACTACATATGGTACTCCCACACACTCATGTGGCCCTGCTTAAGGACCTCAAACTCTGCAACACGGGCTGCCATAGTCTCAGTAGGAAAGAATTGATCCATGAAGGCATCTACGAACTCGACCCACCTCGCCGAAGGGCTCCTCTCTCCATGGGAACTCTCCCACATCTCAAACCACGAATATGCTTCCCCCTTTAGACGATTGGAAGCCAACTCAACTCCCTATGTTTCAGCAGCCTTCATAACGCGGAGAGTCTTGTACATTTCATCTATAAAATCTTGAGGATCGGCCTCTGGGTCGGTGCCTGTGAAATCTGGAGGAGCTAACCACAGAAATTGGTCGATCCTAGAACCTGAAGAATCCCTTTGCTCGCTGGGGGACGCATGAGCAGCCTGAGATCTTTGGGCCTGGGAGGCCACTAACTGAGTCGACATATGAATAGCCCCCCTGAGGTCCCTATCAAAAATACTGGAATCCGAAGCTGGAACTGACGATGGATTAGGAACATCAGCGGGAGGGATTTCAGTACTCTCCGTTGGAGCAGGAATAGGGATAGACTGGCCTGGCACGGAAGATTCTGGCAAATTGNCTAAGCCGAGTCGAGCTCTCTTCTTGGGCGCCATTTACTGAAAATTAGGACAACGCACGAATTAGATAAAGACATTCTCACATTTCACTCCATCGCACGATGCAGAATAACAATGAAAGGGTATTTTCCTAAATGTCCATGCAGCCCCCTAATTATGGATGTGGTCGACAACACACCGATAAGAAGGGCTCACTAGACACGACTCTGAGACATCCTAGGACACTTTAAAAACCTTAGGCTCTGATACCATGTTTATCACGCCCCAAAATCGAGGGACGAGACCGGTGCCTAACCGGTTGATCCCAGTCAAGCGGACCTGGATTGCCTTTCCTGCCTAACGTATTACCCCGCGTTTATAACAAACATTAGTTAAAATGAGTTAGCCGATTTTGGTTTCAAAGTACATCTTACAGCATGTCTCCATTGTTTTCCTCTTTTAACATGCCAACGACTAATATTCAAACATACATAATACCAATACATACATAACTTTTCAACATGGTCCGCGGTTCCGAGTACGTATTGTTACTACCCAAAGATACATTTATGCACTACCCACATTGTGTCTACGGAGCCTCTACGAATACTAGGGAGTTTACATAACTTGCCGGTAACATAAACAAAAGAGGGTGGTATAATCCACACACGGCCTCGAGGAGGAGAGGGGCTCACCACAACTGCTGAGGAGATGAAGAGCAAGCACCACTAACGGCGGGCTGAGTTACCTACTGCGGAACCACCTACATCCATATAAAATATGTAGAACCCCCTGCAAAAGGGACGTCAGTACATTTGAATTGTACTGGTATGTATGGACAAACTTTACCCCAAGTACAATCAACAATGCACAGATAAGAGACGGTTAATAGAACTAACAAGCATTGCACAGAAAATAGAAACAACCAACATCAAGAGTTCACAATACTAGTATGTATGAACAAACTTCATCCCAAGTACAATAAAGCAATACACAGATAAGAGACAGTTAATAGAATCTAACAAGCATTTCACATAAATCAAAATAACCAAAATCATGAGTTTCACAATTTCCCGTTTTCTTTTTCAACACCTCCATATTCAAGAGTCTCATAGATTTTCATTTCAATAGTGACAATTATCACATTTCATCCTTATTACCTCGGCCACCCTTATTACATCGGCCACCCTTATCCCCTTCTCTCACCCTTATTGCCTCGTCCACCCTTATTACTCCGTGTTGCGGCGTGCAACCCGATCCCACCGGACAATTAACAATCACCACCAATTTGATCACAAGGATCTTCATCACGAAGAACATAAGTTCATATCACCCAACGAGTAAATCACAAAGATTCTCATTATCAAGGACAATCATTCATAACAGCCGAATAATCACGGCCACAGAAAATCTTTATCCAACAGTGAATCATATACAGTATGCCAACAACATACAGTTCTATTAGTTATCCACGTTTCCTTTCCATTATTTACTACACAACATTTAGCACTTAGATACATTCGACAATTAGATTCGTTATCATTTCTTTAGTTTGGTAGTACATCCTTTCATACTGGGGTGTTCAACAGTTAACGAGATGTGCACGCGATAGAGTAAGCACAAGGAATCACCATTTTACAACTTCACATAGCACGGGGGTATGTGGAAATTAGCTAAGACAATCAGAGAATAGAATATTACATCTCAACACATTAGAACGATCCGTTCACATAATCTCAAATAAAGTACACATACCATATGCTCGAACACCAACGAGGCGATTCTACAAGGGTTAAAATTAGCCATACATACCTGGAGTTGAGTTTCCCTTTTCAACTTTTACTCACAAACACCGAACCGACTAGTACCGTCAATCTAGTTCACAATTAAACATATTCAACTTAGAATTGGAAGTCATGCATGCAATTCGGACTCTCTCTCAAGCAATTTTCCAAACACTATCTGAACCCACTAGGTTACCAACCCTATCTTCGTGAAGTTTTACCCCAACCCACTCCCTCTTACTAAATTAACACCATTAATAAACATGCATGCAAGGTCTTAGTTACTATTTCAAGATTCAATCCATGCCAACCCTCCCTTTGTTTAAAATCAGAAAATTTATATAAAAGGGGATTGGGAATCCTTACCTGCTAGAATGGGGAAGAAGGAGATTACTCGAAATACCGAGCGAGAGACCTTGAAAATCACTCTAATGGAAGGGCCACATCCTCTCTCAAGAACTCTCCTTTCCTTCTCTCTATTTTGTTCAGAAACTTGTTAAAATGAAAGAGGGCATGGGTTAAATGAAACTGGGGTCGGGTATAAAATTCTAGAAAAATAACAGATCGTGTCGAATATGCGGTCAGGAATGCGATCGCATTCCTGACATGCGGTTCGCATTTTGGACCGCAGAATTTCCCCCAGGTGGGCCAAATTTTTAAAACATTCTTCCCGGGTATGCGACCACTATGCGGTTCGCATACACGTTATGCGATCGCATTGTGCGTCGCATAACACCCCTTCAGTTGGACAGTGATCTGCCCGTGTATGCGACCACTATGCGGTCCGCATACACTTTATGCGATCTCATTGTGCGTCGCATAACACCCAATTTCTGGAAAAATTAAGTTCTTTCAAATCCCGGGGTATTTTTACAAAAATCAAGGTCCGATTTAAGAGTTTCCTCAGAGATATCAACTCGGGGACTTATTCGGGTGATATTTTAAGCAAGAAATTTTGCGGGTGTTCACAGTTAAGATGCCTACAAGAATGATCGTTGGAGAGCTGCCAGCAATTCCAGTTGGAAGAAAATAAAACAAGCACTGGAGGTGCCTATTGTTACTTCAGACTTCAAGAGAATGGCGTTGTGGTTTGAGTATAATTGGTGTGTCGACTCAAGCAGGATTGATCCTAGTGCACCAGCTACTTCATAGATCTGAGAGGAGTTCGGACTTCCACCGTCTACACTCCAGAGCAGCAAGACCATGTGGGTCAGGTTCCAGTTGTCATGGTAGCCCAACATGTGGTTTCTGTTCAGCCCGTGGTTAGAGCAGCAACAACGGATGGAGAACACTTTGGAAATTTAGAGGTACAGGATGTACCACCCTCCTATCTTTCAGTGGATTGGTGACAGATGATGCCAGGGTTTTCTGGAGGAGTGCCATTATATTCTTCGTACTTCAGGTATTATGGAGATGAACAGGATTGCATTTGTCACGTCTCGGGTTTCGAGTAGTGGGTTTGTGAGTAGTGGTGGGCACATGAGTGGAGTAGCCGAGTCAAGTCACTTGCTTGCATGGATTCTGGTTCTAGATATGTTATTTAGGGAGTTGCACCCAGTCCCTCCGAGATGCATGGCGCACGGAGTTTGAGCAGTTGCGTCAGGGCGCTATGTCAATATTAGAGTACGTCGTCGGATTCAGTGAGTTGGCCAGGTATATACCTCCTTGTTTGCTTCAGTTAGAATGCACATAGGCCAAAGAGATCTACTGGTCCTTATTATTGGAGGCAGAGTAGGATACGGTAGAGGTTTTGGAGATAAACCAGTTCAGTTGTATTACCAGCTTCGCATGGGAGTTCTCAGGTATTCTTGGGTCTCAGAGGATCGGTATTGTGTGGGTTCTACAGCCACGTTGGCAGAGAGATTGGCTTCTATGTGGAAATGAGCCACAGGGTGAGATATTGTTCCACGGTTCAGGTAAGTGTGTTATGGCAGAGTCTTCAGGTTAGTGGAGGCGCCCAAGAGGGGGAGGCCCGACCGTTGAGGTGTTTCATATGGCAGGATAGAGACCGTTGTGCCAAATATCATCACTAAAATTTGTTTTGATGTGCTTCAGAGGGGCACCAATCGTATCCCATTATATTTACGCTGTTCAGGACGAGTTTCCTTATTTGTTGCTTCCTTTATGAGCGAGTTTCATGCTTTGCACTCCATTTGTGTTGCTCCTGTTGGGAGATTCTATGAGTAGTTGTTGTGTCTACCATTGTTTTTGTTCATCTTTGCTAGTGGTAAAACTAGGGGTGAGTCCTTACCAACATCTTCGTATGATGATTTTGGACTTAGGCGTTCGTCCGAAATTTGAATTGGAGGTCGGTAGAGCAAATTGAGGTGAATTGGATAAAGTTAGAATTTTGGCGATTCCGGCAGATAGGTGAAAAATCCGTTATCAGGTTTGGAATAGAATTCTAGGAGTGGTTAAAGGTCCGTTGTGCTATTTGGGACTTGTCTGCAAAATTTCACGTCATTCCGGGTTGATTTGATAGGTTTCGATGCGAGTCTTGATATTTGAAGTTTTGGAATTTCTAAGTTTTGATTTTTGGTTTGATTCGTTGTTTTAGTGTTATGTGATGTGTTTTGAAACCTCGAGCGAGTCCATGTTAGGTTACATGACTTGTGTGTGGGATTGGACGGGGTCCTGGGGGCCTCGGGTGTGTTTCGGATGGGTGTTGGGTCCATTTTCCCTATTTTTGAACTGCTGAAACTTCCTTCTGGTTTCCTTCTATGCGATCGCAACAATGAGGCCGCGATCGCATAGTGTAAATTTGGGCAGCCCAGTTTTTCCTCTTTGCGATCGCATAGTTTCATTCGTGATCGCACAGTTCGAAGACTTCACTCTACGCAATCGCATTCTCAAGTCTGCGATCGCAGAAGTATATTTTCCTCTTCTTCGCGATCGCATACGCTAACTCGCGATCGCATAGAATCATTTCAGGCCTATAATATTTTCCTCTATGCGATCGCAAACGTATTTCCGCGATCGCGGTTCATTAAACACCTAGGCAGATTATAAAATTCCAAAAAATGAGGGTTTAGTCATTTTTATCACATTTTGAGTTCTAGAGCTCGGTTTTGGGCGATTCTTTGAGGATTTTTCACACAAATCAAATGGGTAAGTGTTCTTCCACCTTAATTAATTATATTTCACGAATTAGTTCTTATTTTTATCATTTAAATTGTGTTTTGGGTTGAAGAAATTGTGGGTTTTGAAAGAAAACTTCAGAAACCAAATTTCATGATTTAAATGACCAAATGACATCAGATTTGGATAAATTTTGTATGGGTGAACTCGTATCGGAATGAGTAATCGGAATTTGTATAATTTGTCGGGTTCCGAGGTGTGGGCCCGGGAGTCAACGTTTGGGTCGATTTTTATAAATTAGCAAAGATTGAAACTTTATTATTCGGAATCATTCCTTATACGTGTTATGTGCTTTTTAAAGTTGTTCTAGTTGGCTTTGAGCCGTCCGGAAGTCATTCCGCCCGAGGAGGCTACCTTTGAGTATTTCGGTGGTCGTCTTTGAGGTAAGTATCTTGCCTAACCTTGTGTGTGGGAAACTACCCCTTAGGATTTGAGTCTTCTATGTTGATTATAGTCCGTGTATGCAAGGTGACGAGTGTATACTCGGACTTATGTGCAATTAGATTGCCCTTCTAGGATTTTAGGTCCTTATATTCCTCGCGTATGAACTGCAAATTGTTATATCTCGATCCTTGATTGCTAGCTTCGTGTCTCCTTGATAAATTAGAAGTTGATTGCTTGATGTTTCCTAGATTCTTATTTGCAGACCTTGCTTTTCTTACCGTTACGCTATAGTTTTCTTGTCACGACCCAAAACCTGGTTCAAGTCGTGATGGCACCTAACGGCGAGGTTAGGCAAGCCAATATATAAATCCCCAGGAGTTACTACCCCAGAACTCGATATTCCAGTTATTTACAACTTATAACAACTATAATGCGTAGTATAGCAGCGATATGAGGTAAGGCCGTAGATACAAGCTGAGCCACAACTAGGCCAAATATATTCAAACCCGAAACCAAACATAACTACAACAAGTGTGTGACAGCACTAGTGTCACAGTGTCAACGGGCGGCTACATAGATACCACAACTGAAATATATATACAAGCCTCAGTGTGGGACAAAAGACTGAGCAAAAATGAAACTAGAAGGCTCCAAGGGTGTTGTCAGGATGACGCCAAGAAGACAACTCACCGTATGGAGTGACACCGCGATCAGTATCTATCAGGAGACGGACGACCAGACGGACCAGCCTCTAGACCTGCACAATCAAGTGCAGAAAAAGAAAAGAAAGTACAGCATTAGTACATATAAACAAATATTTACCCAGTGAGTATCCCGTCTAAACTCGTAAAGAGTAGTGACGAGAGGTAGAATATATATCCACTAAGGTCCAGTACATAATAAAATAAGGTACACGCCGAGCAATAAATCATGTGAGAAAATACATCAAGTATATGGACATGTAATCAACAAACAGGTAACTAATCTCAAACATAACCTTTCTTTGTAAGCTGATCATATGTATCACTTGTTTTCTTTCTCATTATCTGAAATGTCTTATCTTATTATCTCAATTGTTCACTTTCCAGTACTCAGTATCGTTTCTCAACTCACCATCGCACGATCCCAACTCAATGCAAATGCTTGTATATATATATATATAACCGACTCGGACAAGACTATCGGCCGAAGTCATAAGGGTAGGTCATAAGGACTGACTCAGTCATAAAGCTCCACACGCTCGCGAATCATACTTGTGACTTGTGCGCTGACTCGATAAAGTAAATCTCCACGGTCGTGAATCATACCTGCGACTCGTGGGCCAATATCTCTCCCCGCTCGCGAATCATACCTGCGACAAGGGGGCAAGTTATATAAATATATATACTCTCCCGATCACGAATCATACATGTGACTCGGGGCCAATGATGTAAAGTAAAACCCTCCCCGATCACGAATCATACCTGTGACTCGGGGGCCGATAAAAATAGTAGTATAATTCTTCCCTGATCACGAATCAAACCTGTGACTCAGGGGCTGGTAAAATAAGTCTCATTTCTCCCTGATCACGAATCAAACCTGCGACTCAGGGGCTATGAAAATAAGTGTAATTCCTCCCTGATCACGAATCAAACATGTGACTCAGGGGCCAGTAATGATAATATAAGTTCTCCCCGATCACGAATCATACCTGTGACTCGGGGGCCATGAATGCATGAATGCATATATATGTTTATATGTAGACACCACGGTACCGACTCATCAATGCTCAACGGGATCGGATATTCTCTTCTCTCTTGATAGTTGAAGTTAGGATTTTATATCATATTATCCTCTTTTCTCACAATATCACCATGGTGGAATAATTCAAGTATAGGAAGGATTTAAAATCACCTTCATTTTTTTTATTTTTTTTTTGCTCAGCAGCTCAGGATCAAGATTTATCTCATTTACTCTGTTCTCTTTATTAATTATACCAGGAGTAACACAATTAATCAATTGATGAAATTCATAATTCTTATCTGAATAATATGTACATTT